>SNQJ01S0003401.1:353344-388623 GCA_010110895.2 Picea sitchensis | reverse complement strand
CCTAGTCTCCTATATATACCAAGGAGACATTTTCATTTTGAATAATCTTGTACTTGAACATTTAAGTGGGGTAAAAGGAGGTTTCCCCCTCGAAGAGGCTTATTATCTGAAATTATCTCTTTTTCAAGGAGTTGAGTACTTTTCCTGAGGTTTTTATATGTTATATTGATGTTTGGTTCTTAACACTTCCCGTGAGGGATTTCACCATAAGGGGAACACTTTGGAGTTCTTCCATTTATGCACCTTATCAATCATGATAATAAAATAATGATATCAAGGGTCCTCCAACCATTCTTCTAGAATAACTCAATCTGCAAAGCGTCTTCTCGTGAGGGCTTTCACAATAAGGGGACCACTTTGGATTTCATCCATTTGTGCACCTTATCAATCATGATAAGACAATAATGAGTCATCTATACATTTTTCCAACAATGAAACATATACCAATGAAACCACAACGATCCATCTTCATCATGTATCAATGACAACTCGTTGATCCATATTCATCATATCAATGGCAACTCATTGATCCATCTTCATCTATGCATTCTCATCAAGGAAAATACATATTATATTACATAAATCATCAATCAATCAATCCTTTGATGTCAATCAATCACTTGACATCAATCAATGACATCAAAAAATCAAACCATTGGCATCAATGACAACATGATCCAACAAATATCACTCTATACCACCAATATGGCACATTGCTTCTCCTCCAATGTGCATTGGTTGAGTTCTACAGAGTATTTCATGTGTAAATTATCAATTATTCATTTGGTTAATGAGAATTCTTCCATTCTTTCTCTCTTGCTTATTCTTTCTCAATTTATCTCTACAAATATTTGTGTTATTTTATAGCTAGATCTATTATGTGCATGTTCAACACATTTAGATGGTATAAAAAATGATGGACTACTAAGCAAAAGACACACCAAATTATTTTTGTAGCTACCAAAGATTGAAGACAATGGAAATATGGAATTCCCAAAAGAATTCATTCTTACACCTTACAATTAATTTTCATGGAAGGAGAGGATAATCATGCATCTTTGAAGCCAAGGATTATAAAGTTTAATCATGAACACATACACATACCCAACATCATCCATATAAAAATCCAAGTATCTAAATTGAATGCATGAAGCATTCAAAACAATTTGCAGTCTCATTTCTCCTAATCTCCTCTTTCACATATCTTTCTATAAAACCCCCAATGAATCATGGACCACCATGGAAGGAATTTTTTGAAAACAAGATGAGATGAGGGGACACATACTTGCGGTGGAATTTTTCACATTGGATCCAAAAATCTTCGACAATCTCCAAGATTTGTTTACAAAATAAATGGATTGACTGTCACAACTCAAGGATTGCGCGGTTGATAAATATAAGGAGGAAAAACAAATGGTTCTCAAATTCTCTACAATCTTGGCCTTGAATTATCAGTGCTTTTATTCACATTCCATTCAATCAAATTCTCCTCTAGAGCCACCTGGAAGATGCCTTCTCTTGAGTAATTTATTGAATCCCTGACACAAGAGAAAACCAACCTCATCAACATGGGAAAAATCAAAGGCCCAAAGGTGCATGTGCTTACTATGAAATATGGAAGTGATCATCAACATCAAAAACCTAAATATAAATACAAAAGGAAAGCACATGCAAATCTAAATATGGAGGGGTACTCAAAACCCTTCACCAATGCCTCTGAATCCAAATGTGGAAAGGGAATAAAAGGTGAGAAATGAAGATACTTCCATAAAGGATTCCATCAAGAATCCACATGCATGTAGAAATAGATAGATCTAATGACTTAAATAATTCAGAAAAATAACCTTGGAGATCGCATCCCTAAGGGTGCCAGGAAGAAGAAGCCAGAAGATCAGAATCCCAACAAAGGAAATTCTAGCAATGCCTTGATTGCTATCAACACCTCTCATGATGCTTGGATCATAGATTCAGTAGAATCACACCACATGGCTTCCATAAAACAAATAAATTCTTCATTGTATTCATTCCAAGGTCCTCCCATTATGATGGGGAACAACTCTCTAGTCGAGGTTATCGACAAAGGAAGGATTGAACTCACATACAGAAGCTTCGAAAATGTGTTACACATTCCCAAAATTTTCGTCAACCTTATATCCATATATCAAATGGAAAATTACGAAACCAAAAAGAAATTCATATTCACACCTCACACAGTGGATATCTATGAAATGAAAACCAATTCCAGGGTTTCTACCGATGAGGTAAATCATCAATCTAGATTGTATACATTTTATGAATTTATTGAACTAGATTATGCTTTCTTTCTTACCCATGCTGCTAAAAGTAGTAGGATATGGCATGAAAGGTTCAAGCATTTAAATTATATGCAACAACTTAGCAAGAAGGGATTGGTTGATGGTCTACCATACATCCATTTCTCCAAAGGAATTTGTGAGGGATGTGTTCTTGGAAAATACCCCCAAGAAAAATTTGACAAAGGAAAGACATAGACAACTTCCTCTCCTTTAGATATGATCCATAGTGACCTCATGGGCCCTTTTCCACATCCATAAATTAGAAAATAAAGGTACGTTCTCATTTTTGTTAATGATTTCTCACACTTCACATGGATTTTCTTTCTGAGGAAAAAATAATAGGTCTTTCAACACCTCAAATATTTCAAATCCCTTTTTGAGACACAGTCCGAAAAGAAAATCAAAGTCCTCCAAACTGATAACGGGGGAGAGTGTGTCAACCATGAGATCCAAAATCTTTGTCATGAGGCAGGGATTCAGTTGTAGCACATAGTTCCCTATACTCCGCAACAAAACGTAGTTGTTGAGTGGAAAAACAAATCTCTAAAAGAGATGGCATCTTGCATGCTACATGCAAAGGAACTTCCACAAATATTATGGTTCAAAGAAATTAATTGTGAAACCTACATCCAAAACATATCTCCCCATAGATATATCAAGGATAATATCCCCTACGAGGCTTGGAGGGGCCTTAAAGAGGAAGTGAACCACTTTCATATTTTTGGTTAACGTGCATGGGCCCGAATACCCTCCGGAAAGAGGAAGGCACTTGGTCCATAGAGCACATAGTGTATCTTTGTTGGATACCATGACCATGTGAAAGGATACAAAATTATGGATATTTCCTCGGACTGACTTATCATTGAGCGAAGTTTCCAATTCAAGGAAAGTGTCTCACATGTACCTCAACAACCACATGCAACCACCTTTATTCTTCCTCCTGTCTGATATGATGAGCATGCACATGCCACATCTTATTCATATGAGAGTTATGATTCAAAGTATTCATATGATCCAGATACATAGTCAGTAAAGTTGGATGCAAATTCAATGCATTCAAATGCATATGAATATCCAGAGAAGAGGCCCAAGTCAGCCTAGACTACTCTTTAGGATGTAGGCGATCTTGTTGGTGATCCAGTTGATACTAGGAAGAATCAATGTGATTTTGAGGATCTTCCTCTTGCAATCAATTCCATTTAACCATTTCCACCTAGGAATATTTTCTTGGTTCAGTCTTCATATCCAAAGTCTTATGGAGAGGATGTTGGAAATCCATTTTGGGAATCCGCCATGTAGGATGAGTACAACTCTCTCCTCGAGAACGAGACTTCGGATCTAGTTCCCATTCCTTCTAGAATGAAACTTTGAAGGTGTAGATGGGTCTACAGGACCAAGAGCACAGTGGATGGATATATTATCATATACAAAGCCATGCTAGTTGCCAAAGAATTTCAACAGGTGCATGGCATTGACTATGATGAGACCTTCTCTCTAGTAGTGAAGATGGATTCCATACATTTGAAACTTTCCATTATGGAAACCTAGGGGTGGGAATTCCATCATATGGGTGTGAAGAATTCATTTCTTCATGGTGATCTCTCTAAGAAGATCTATATGGAGCATCCCCAGGGATTTATGCAGGACTCATATTTGGTCTGTTGACTAAAGATGTCTATTTATGGCCTCAAGAAGGCTTCGAGGGCATGGTATGCCAATATGGACTCCTACTTATTGTCACATAACTTTGTATGTTGTAAATCAGACCCAAATGTTTACATGCTCAGGACGATGGATTCACTTCTACTCTTAGTTTTGTAAGATGATGATTTGTTTGTCACCGATTGCTCAACTTCAACAATTATTGCAGTCAATAGGATTCTACATGACAGGTTCTTGATGATGGACATGGATCCACTACATTGTTTTATTGGACTTGACATCAGTCAAGATGCATCATGCATCAAATTTTCTTAGGCCAAGTATGCACGATATTTCCTTGATATATTTCACATGAAAATATGCAAGTATGCCCTGAATCCTTTCCTATCAGGATTCAAACTTGAGGATGGCGGGGACTCTCCATCGGTTGAAAACACATCGTACAAACAACTCGTGGGGACCTTGTGGTATCTCACACACTCTAGACGATACCTCTACTTTGTAGTTCGGACAGTCTCTAGGTTCATGCAGGAGATGCATAAGCTACATTGGAAGGCTGCAAATAGTATACTTCGATATGTACAAGGCAACATCACCTTTGGGATTCATTATGTAGCAAAATCTACATTGGATCTCATTGGGTTCACTTGTTCTGACTGGGTTGGTGATATCATTGATCGTAAGTCCACATATGGTTACTCACTCATTCTTGGTTATGGGCCTATCTGTTGGTTGAGTATGAAGCATGTTTCCATTTCTCTATCTTCAACCGAGGAAGAGTACATAGGGGTACTTAACATAACCATTCAAGCTATGTTGCTACAAAATTTTCTCACTGAGATGGGCGTTCAGTTTCGTCAGTCGATCGTCATCTGGTGTGAAAACTAGAGCACTTTGATGTTATACAGAGATCCAAGTCAAAGGAAGTAGAAAAAGCACATTGAGATCCACATGCACTACATTCGAGACTTAGTACAAGAGGGGACTACATGAGACATGCTCCAAGACAAAGACTGAGTGAGTTGGCATGTGAGAGATCCCATGAGTTGGGTATGTGTAAGACCTTGTTTACCTAGTTTGTAAATATAACTATATTATCAAAGAGACTATGGAAAACTGAATATGTGTGAATGTTTGATTTGATGTACCTTTTTCTAGAAGGTCAACGAATGTAAATTTTGTTATTTACTAGAAAATGGATAAGTGTTGCATGACTACTGGAAGATGGGTGTGCTAAGAGAGACCAAAAAAGATATGAAAGAGAGGGTGAAGGGGACCAAGAATGGTTGCGTTAACATCCACCAAACTAGTACCTTGATATATTTAATTGCTCAGGACCAAAATAGACTTCTGACCTAGAAATGAATTACAGTCAGGATGGTAGGTGGGAAGACCTCCTCAAGAGTTAATGAGGGGATGGGGTAGGGTACCCATTTGTAAGGATTTCAGGCCTGACCATGGAATGGGAATTCGATCCAAAGAAAATATTGTTGAGGAAGGAAGGAATAGAATATGTGGTGGGCAGAAGAATACCTATGAAGGGTGCAGATACGAGAGACTAAGCTCTGGGGTTCATGGAAGAACTAAGAGATCAACGTGTTCTGGTTGCAGGAAATGGCTAGCAGGTTCATGACACAAGTTGATAAATGAGGTTGGTCCTCATTGCTTAGTATTGTGTAAATCATTGCCAAGATCATGTAGGAGGAGTAGATTAACCTCCGTCCCTACTATCACTGAGCCGAAAGAAAGGATTCTATCGAAGAGAATCATGGTCTAGCTTGGAGGTGGATAGTGGTAAATCCATTAGGAGTGACTGATCCCATGGTTGGGTGGAAACAATAACCCCTTTCAACAGTCCCTTCACGTTATCTAGTTTTGATAAGTGTTTTCATAATTTATGCATTGAATTGGGAATAATGGATGCATGCATGTATTTACATATCTATAAATAGTTTTTTATTGAAATGGTTAAGTTATGTGTATGAGTTTGTTTCGTTGAGATTATTATGATTCTTCTTGATTTTTTGTATGCTCTAGTTTAACAGTTGAAGGTTATTTTCCCAGGGAATTACCTCATAGTTATAGAGTAAGATAAATCCTCTTGGCATTGCTATTGTCTCAGTAATTCCATGATATTTCCATTCCCCACTTCATAGCTTAAATTTCTACGAACTAGGAAGGCTCTTCCTTCAAACCAGTATTCTAAGAGGCCTTAGGATCGTGCCCACAACCTTAACCAAATATTGGATAAGAGTAGAGATTATAGCCCTAGATTCAGTAGAGGGTCCATATGACCAGGCTCTAGGAACCCTACACTAAGACCAAAAGGAGCTAGTTCTTGATGGTTTTGAAGCTTTAGCAGCTTGAGGCCCTGGGATGCAAAACTTCATGTCTGTCAAAATTAACCAAATTTTAGAGTTGTGAAAGGTTGTGAGTCATTAATATGGAGAGTCCATTGGGGCCCCTTCTCAACCGTTCGATCGTCTAGTGGAAGGTTTTTCACATGGTACTTCGACAGAGCCCTGCCTCGAGAAATCAAAGTGGAAGTGAAGCCAAAACCTATGAAGGCTAGAGTCATGAGGTGACTAGGACTGGTGATTAGAGGAACCTTTGGGTTCCTTCCTAACCATTATATATGGGCTATGGTCATACCAATGCTAACCAACCTTGGGAGAAAAGATGATTCTGCACCACCGAACCCTCGAACGTCGAACTCTCAAAGTAATAAGAGTCATAGATCAATGGATATACGTGGCCAAATATCGACTGTGAGATCTAAGGGATGTTGGAAGGTTGTAATTCTGAGGTGACATGGCATAGTGACATCACCCACGAACATGTGGACCTTAGTTTGAAGTGCCACCTGTTACCCAGATTCGTACGTATCACATACTCAATATACCTACTGGAAAGTGACATGTGTCACCTCTTATGAGGGTGTGTGTCACCCTTGGCCCTTCCACGTGTTAGCTCATGGTACATGCTCGCCTAGCCTAAAGGGTTAGTGAAGTGTTGGGACCCCAGGAGCTTGGGAATTCGGGACTCTAAAGGGTTTGGGGTGTAGTACTATAGAGAGACTGAATGGCCTGAAAGTCGGAGCTATGTGGCGATATTATGGGACTTTGGAAGTTCATAACTTCAGGTGGTGTCATGCATAGATAGAAAAGAGGTGTGAAATGTTGAAGCACTGAAACATTGATTTCCTCCACAACCGATATATGAGAAAGATATTAAGTATAAACATGGGATCAGATGGTGGATGATCTTCCACCATGTGGAAAGGAACTTAGAAACAACACATGTGAGGTGAATCCACGTGGGTGCCATGTGGCCATCAACTAATTAATGCGTGAAGAACATTGAAAATGTATATTCGTCGGTTCTGAGTCGGTTTTGAGCATGGAGAGCATGGTTGGAAATCCCTGGACAAGAAGAGTTTGATAAAGACCCTAAATGAAGGATTTGACCACTTAAGGAGAACAAAATTTTGATTCCCCATCCCTAGGAAATCCACTTAGGGGTCGAGTGTGTTACAAATTGGTATCAGAGCATGGTTAGAGCACTTGGCCTGCTTGGGATGATGGATGAGTTGCGTAAAAACAATATTTAAATAAATTTAAGGGTGATGACCTACCTTAACTCTTTCGTATAGAGTTTGGTTAAATTATTACTAAAGAAAAGAATGAAAACTTTCTACTGTGTCTATTTAAGAAATATGAACTCTGTCTTATTCTTGAAAAAATAGACTGTTAGCTAACAACACGTGTTTTTTCAGCACTCAAGCAGTCAGTAAACCATGAGAATATACAATCATAAAGGATGGTGATGCACCATGAGGTGGCGTATGGATCCCACAATATATATGGAGAATATGACTAGAGGAGGGTGGTGGAGATCCCTCTAGATCTGGCTAAAATGGTAAGGATCCTCATAGGCGAATTACATAGTTGCAAGGATGAAAATGAGAGATTGATAAAGGAAAAAAAAAAACAAATGAAAATCAATGAAGACTTGTTGCAGAGCTTATCCGATATATAGAGGCAGCTGCAACATGGACCTGCAACTAGTCATGTGGACCGGCGACATAAAAAGAGAAGTCAAATTCCACCTCATATATGAAAACATGGTCCCATAAGTGGCCACACTAGGAGGAGTACCTTCAGGAAGATCCAACCTAGAGATAGGGGAAACTCATTGGGAGAGTCCTATGGAAAGGAAAATGAAAACTCCGAGGGATATTCTAGTATCAAAACTAGCTCACATTCTCAAAGGAAAGGAAATAAGAGAAATCATTCCAAAAGTTAGGACCCTGAAGAATTCAAGAAAGAAAAATCACCCTCTTCCATTAGAGATATTGAGAAAGGGGAAGAGGCAAAATCTTGGCTTCTTGTTTTAAAGAAATAATTCAGAGTCCATGACTACTCTAAAAACTTGAAGGCTCAAATATTCATCTTCAACCTGAATGGAAAAGCTTCCATTTGATTGGAAGACCTTAAGAGTGTGAAAGGAATCCATGAAGAGGACTTATCATGGAAACAATTTGAGAAACACTTCAAGAAGAGGTATCTGTCAGATAAATACTTTGATGGGAATACTAAGGATTTCTATGAACTCAAGATGGGACAAATCATCATAGAGGAATACATCAATAAATTCCTACAGTTGTTGAGGTATGTACCCGATATAAAGGATGAAAAATTTAAAGTGCAACGATTTATTAGTGGGTTAGCTCAGACCTACTAGAACAAGATTGAGTTTGATGAGCCAAAGACCTTAGAAGGCACTATTTGGAAGGCAAGGTATTGTTATGAACAATTCAAGAGTCAGACAAAACATCACGAGGATTGTAATAAGAAGAGTAGTTTGGGACTCAAGAAGAAGGGATTTAAATCCTCAAGCTTTTAGAACTATAGAAAGGATTATGGGATGAGCCTTCCTACCCGAAACATGTATCAGTAGAATTACCCCTCCTAGAGTGGAAATAAACCTTTTGGATCAACCCCAGGAAATATTGATAACCCAAAGAGATAACCCTTGAAATTTTTGGGTTGCAAAGAAGAATATCTACTGAGGTATTGTCCACACAAACAATAGAATAGTAGGAGACTCTACAATATGCAAGTATCTACCACAATCAATAATGTGGCTAGGAGCATGCCATAAACTTATGCAACTTTGGATAATAAACAAGTCAACCACCAAGCTTCAGTGGTGGATATGGAAGGTATGATCACCAACCATCTGTTAGAATATGAATGGATGTGCTCGTTTTACCATCAACAATATAACTATTATCACCGAACCATAGGCTGAAGCCACCCTTCGAGCACCTTAACCTTGAAAGAGAATCATTCTGGATGCAAACCCTAGGCTACATAGCCAAACAAAGCGTAGCACACCTTTCTCCAAGGATAACATACCAAACAAGAGATGATCAGATAGTCCAAACCATAACCAAGAGATAGTGCAAGCCAAAACTGAAATCTTCTAGCTACAGCAGTTGCAACGACACCTCTCCTCCAAACTTGCACACAAATTGGGAAACTGCAGTGCACACAAGTTTTGCTTCTGTAGTTTTGAGAATGCTTGCCATAATGAAGACTGACCTCCTGTATTTATACTAATTCTGGCTAATTGTCTCGGCCGACGTCTCATTCTGGGTATCTATTTACTCAGTGTATATTATTTCTTCTATATGACTTCTTCTCTTGGAGGCTAATAACCTAATACAAATTATCCTCTTGAGTTGACTTGTCTTCTAGGGTTATTATCCATCTCATTAGGGTTTCTTCTTTCTTCTTGAAATATTTATTCTCGTCAGGTTTACACATGGAGGTAAATACCTCTCTAAGATACCATAATATCAACACTCCCTCCTAGCTAAGGAGATATTTGAAGGTAATGGTATTGAGCACAAACATACCATTTACCCGGTAGCATCAACATAGTCATATAGACTATATCATGACTAGATCATGAGCACCATCATCACTATCAGTTTCATCAGTTGCATCATCCTTCAAAACTACACTTCATTTGAGTAATCAAACATGATACTAGATAAGTCACTCACTCCATAGAGTGACACAAGAACCATTCTTCTAATCTAAACATATGTCCGAGAAGAATAAATGTCCTGGACCATTTTCCATCTGGGAAATCTCTGTCCATTGGTCATCCATATAGCTGATAATCATTTCCAACACTATTGATAGTCTTTAAGGAAATGGGAATATCATTCAATAGAAAAAAATTGTGTCTATCCATAGTAGTACACAACTACAATCCAGTGGTACACTACCACACCAAGTAGCACAGACATACTTGATCCGTGACGTATAGTCACAATCAGTGGAACACATCCACCACAGGAGCATACATCTACTGTCTAGAGACATAAAGTCTCCATAACAATCATTTGATATCAACCTGTACAAAAAAACATTGTTATGATATAAATTGAATCATTTGGGCCATTCTTCCACTCACATCTGTGAAATCTGGAAGAGCATCTTCCCTTAAAAGGTAAGACATCAATGATGAGCTATCTAGACTATTCTTCTCAAGAAAGGAAGAATAATTGTCCTAGATTCTGAGACTAGACCATTCCCTAGCCTGGGCCATTTCTCCGGCACTAAACAAAGTGCAACATGGAGAGAATGAGTCTTCCCTAGGGAATGCATGCCCCTGATTGTTGAACCTGGACTATTCCCCACCCTAGGCCATTCCTCTGACACTAAAAAAATTGCAACTTGTAGAGAATGAATCTTCCCAAAGGAATGATTGTCTAGACCATTTCCAAAGGAAATGACTGTCCTAAACCAACCTCCAAAATAGACCATTTCCCATGTTAACCACAATGGGAAATCGTTGTCCGACGAGGTAGGCTAGTCTTCTTGAGTAACCCTCAAGAAGAGAGACTTCCCTAGACCATTCCCCATGTTAACCACAATGGGAAATCATTGTCTATGGTACATCAACAATCCATCAAAATATTTTCATTATGAAAATGACCGTTCAATCTAGACCATCTTCAAAACTGGAAAATGTATGTCCGTTAGAAATCTCAAACCACTTTCAGAACTGGAAAGGAACTTCTCATCCTGGAGCATTTTTCGAACTGAAAAATGAATGTCCATAATTCAATAACACATTAGTGCTCCCTCCCAACTTGGGATTCATCTCTTCCTTTTTCAATAAGGAAGTTGTCTCCATGAGCTCCATCTTGAGTACGCAAACTCTTTTATCTTGGACAAAGGATTTACCAAAATGTCTTCTTATCTGCTCATTTGTGGAGATATATATTGGAGAACCACTTTCTCTTTTCTGGACTTCATCATGAAGAATGTAATGCTTGATATCAATTATACTTCGGTCTTCTGGAACACTGGTTTTCTCTGAAGGCTTCATATATCTCTGATCAATGTAGTATATCATTATTGAATTCATCTTTTCTTCCCTGCTAGTTCATAACATCGTGGCAAGGCTCAAACTGGAACATATCCATGTGGCACTTCTTTGGTCATCATGAGATATTTGTCATGGATTGGAAATCCATCATTTTGAGCTTCTAAGTAACCATTCTAATAGAATATCCTTGTTATAGAAATTCTTCACCGTGCTTTTGTTGTGCATTGGAGGTTTCTCCATGAAGTTGTATTCTTTCATCTACATACAATGATCTCTTTCTGGTATACCTCAAGGCCTTTGAGGTTTCTCTTCATACACTCTTTGTTCAATTGTTCTAGATAAGAGTGTTTGCATTCATTTGATGTAAAATTCAACCCATGGACAAATGCAGATTATATGATGGTTCATGTAGAGGTATATCTGGTTTACTAGAAAAAACAAACATCATAGTCTCCTCCCTCCATCTGGGAGAACGTCTAGTTCTGGATCTTGCAATGTTTTCATTCATAATTCTTTCATACATTGTTCTTTATCACAACTTTCATTTCCTCTGCTTGATTTCTTTTAGTGAGTTCATATCAGGCTGGTAATCTTGTGATTCTCGATACAATGATTGTTTTTTCTGTCGTCTCTTTATTTCTTGGAATCTTCATATTCTTCCTCATGTTTTTATTATAGCTCTTGGGTCCATGGAGTTTCTTGTAGATTCCATGCCCTAAATATTCCACTTCTTTATTTCATCATAGGATCATGGATGTGGATGGACAACCAGGGATACTTTAGGGATTCTCTTCGAAGAAGACTTCTTTTAAGTTCGAACTGAGCACGTACTTCTTTTCATGGCTGCTACCATGGATATATACTTCATCATCTTTGATCGATCCTAGGATTAGCTCCCTCCTAATCCTTGATTCATGTATGAATGCATGCTCTTCTTTTGGAAATATATAATCGGCTCCCTTCATCTAATAGATTCCATTCTTCTATCTGCATCCTTATTGCCTTCTACAAAGTGTCGTAAGTCTTTCTCTAATTTTTTCTTGATTGCTGACTTATTTTTGTCTTTGCTTCTTCTAGGTTTCTTCAAGATTGATTCTAATTTTGGCTTATCTTGTAATAGCTTCCACATGATTTGTTTGATGTATTTCATCGTTTCATGTGTATTATCTTGTATTTTGGTTATAATGATAGAAATCCTTATCTTGTTGTTCTTCCATAGGTATATTTCTTATTTCTAAGAGATATATATATACAATATATGTATAGAGACTATGCAAACAAGATATGTACAAGAACTAAGAAGAGTGTTGTTACATTGTCTTTTAGAGGAAGAAGTTTGTTTCATCCTGCTTAGTCTTCTTTGAAGGTTCCTTTTCTTCAACAATTGATGCTTCGGGTGTCTCCTTCCTTTTCTTTATCTTGGGACAATGATTCTTGTAATGACCATATTTTCGACAGTTGATGCATTATATTTCTGACATGTCTTTCTCTTGATTTGGCTTCTTCCTTGAGCCAAACTTCCTCTTGTTCCTGAAATTCTTGAATCTTGTTGTGAAGGCTTGATCATAGTGTTTCTTTTGCACTAATCCTTGATTATTCTTGCACACAACAAGTCCAAAGTTCTTCAAATGTAGGATACTCCTTCCTTGTGTTCATGCTTGCGGAAAATGCATCCCATGTCTTGGGAAGACCATTGAGTACTATGTTTACCAATTCCTTCTCTAAAATGATCTCTTCAAGAGCTTGTATTTGATCTCTTAATTGAGAGATCCTCACAAAGTATGATGCTATTTTTTCATCATCATTCATCTTCATGTCACGGAGCTCATTCTTCAGACTCATTACTTGTCCAATGTTTCTGACTGAGAAGAGGTTTTGTAGGGCATCGCACATCTTCTTCGATGAATCAAGATGGGAGATGTAGGGTATCAAGTGGTATTTTATGGATTCCACTATGATACTCATGGAATTGATATCATTGTCTTTGAATTTCTTCATAACTTCAACATTCTGTGGTTCTTACTCTTTTCCTTCTTCAAACTCTAGTTTCACGATCTTTCCTTTCAAGATATCTAACACTTTATTCTTGGAAAGGATGATTTCAATACTTGTATTCAATGCTTTGAAGTTATAATCTCCATCTAACTTGTTTTATGACTTCATAAAGTAAGTCATGGCTGCTTTGTCTTGGTCAACCCTAGATTTGCCCAGAAACTCAAACTTGATGTCTTGGCTTGCTGAGGGTACCAGGAGATGCACTAGGCTAGGGTGCAATGGTTTATCTATAAATTAGGTCAATCCCTTCACTTAAGGTTCCTCAACGAGAGGATTAGGGTTTATGCAACTCCACCAACTAGTAACCCTAGCGACAATGCTTTGGTGAATGTTGCTACTAGAAACCCTAGTGGCAGTTCTTAAAGAAGCTCAATATCCTTATGGGTATGCTTCATTCCAACAGTTATACTGAATGAAAGAGGTGTGGACCCATAACCTGCTAGAATATGAATGTATGTTCTCATTTTACCATCGACAATATCACTATTGTCACCGAACTATAGGCCAAAGCCACCCTCCAAGCACCTTAACCTTGATAGAGAATCATTCCGGAAGAAAAACCTAGTCTAGATAGACAAAAAAAGAGAAGCACACCTTTCTCCAAGGATAACACACCAAACAAGAGCTAATTAGATATTCCAAACCATAACCAAGAGATAGTGCAAGCCAAAACCGAAATATGTTAGCTGCAGCGGTAGCAATGAAAGCTCTCCTCCAAACTTGCACACAAACTGGGAAATTGAAGTGCGCACAAGTGTTTCTTCTCCAATTCTGAGAATTCCTTCTAGAATGAAGACTAGCCTCCTGTATTTATACTATTTCTGGGTAACTGCTTGGGCCTAATTCTCATTCTAGGTATCTATTTATTCAATATATTATTTCTTCTGGCTGAATTCTTCTCTTGGAGGCTAATAACCTAATAAAAATTATCCTCTTAATTCGACTTGTCTTCTAGGGTTATTAGCCATGTCATTAGGGTTTCTTATTTCTTCCCGAAATATTCTATTCTCATCAGGTTTACACGTGGAGGAAAATACCTATTGCAGCTACAATAATATCAACACCATCTAGTTTCTATTTTAACTGAACTTGGTTCTAATTTGATTTATGTGGCCCCTCAGACTGTTGATAAGTGTAAAATGAAACCAATTAGACATGTTAAGACATGGTTGGTACAACTAGCCACTAGAACCAAAGGAAAACTAGCAGAGGTCATACCAACTTGCTAATTCATCATGGATGGATTGCCCACCCAAGAGACCCTTAACATACTTCCCCTATGGTCTTATGACCTATTGGTTCGTATGGACTAGCTAGATGCTTATAAAACTAAGTTGGACTATTACCATAAATCCTTGGAATGTGTAAATGAAGAAGGGAGAAAGATAACCCTCCAAGGGATTCAGAATCATGTCTCAGTAAGACAAATATCAAATCTTCAAATGAAAACGTATTGCAGAAAGGGATGTTCTCTATATGAAATACAGGTGTTGGAATCTATTGGGGATGAAAAATTGAACTTAGAGGACCACCCCATATTAAAAGAGTATAGAGAATTTTTTCCAAAAAAGGTATCAGGTTTACCTTCGAGAAGAGACAATGACCTCTCCACAAAAATTACACTAGGAGCAATGCCAGTGTATAGGACACCTTATAGGATGAGTACATTCGATCTAGTTGAGATCAAGATACAACTAAAGGAAATGATGGACAAAGGATACATCCAACCCAGTGTGTCTCCATGGGGAGAACCAATCTTGTTTGTGAATAAGAAAGATGGAACACTTCGACTGTGTAGAGATTATATACAACTCAATAAGACAACCATAAAGAACAAGTACCCCTTACCAAGAATCAGTGACTTGTTTGACCAATTATGAGGTGGTTCCACTTTGTCAAAGATTGACTTAAGGTGTATATACCATCAAGTCTAAATCAAGGATGAATAAATCCACAAAACAATCTTCAGGACCCGATATGGTCACTATGAATTTATGGTGGTGTCATTTGGATTAACCAATTTCCCCACAATTTTTATGTGCTTGATGAATAATGTACTCAGCAAATTCCTAGATAGATTTGTATTTGTTTTCATTTATGATATCAATATATACTCCAAGAATAGAGAGGATCATGAAGAACATATTAGACTTGTACTTCAAGTACTAAGAGAGCATCATCTCTATGCTAAGTTTAGCAAGTGTGAATTTTTCCAGAAGAAAGTATGTTACTTAGGCCATGTTATTTCTAAAGAAGGAGTGGCAGTAGACCCTGACAATATTAGGTCTATAATGGAATGGCATACCCCAAAGGATGTATCTGACATTAGATCCTTTATGGGATTATCAGGATATTATAGAAGGTTTATAAAATGATTTTTCAAGATTGGTTGTCCAATCATTGCGCTTCAAAAGAAGGGGGTTAAATTCACTTGGACATCAAAATCTGAAGAAAGTTTTAGGAACTGAAATACCTTTTGACCCATGCACCCATGTTGAATATTGCAGACCATGATAATGACTTTCTCATGTGCACATATGCCTATAAGGAAGGACTCAAAGGATTCCTTATGCAAGAAGGGTGTGTAATTTGCTATGAATCCAGAAAATTGAATGCGCATGAAATCAATTGTGTTACCCATGATCTAGAGTTGGATGCCATAGTGAACACTTTAAAAATGTGGAGGAATTACCTCCTAGGTAGGAGATTTTTACTTATGATATAACATTGTGGGTTGAGGCACCTTTTTGATAAACCAAAACTCAATTCCAGACAAGCTAGGTGGATTTATCACCTTAGTGAGTTTGATTTCGAAATCAAACACATCAAAGGAAAGGAATATAGGGTGGTTGATGCACTTAGAAAAAGTTTGAAAATGATTCACCTGGAAGTGGTGAGAAGCTGTGAAACAAATGTCAGGGAAAGATTCAAGAATGCACAAGAAACAGATGCATTCTTCAAGACCTTGACCTAATACCTAAGGAAAGAGCCTACAGGGCTAAAGTATGAAGGATATCCAATGTTCGATGAAATCTTGTTGAATTACATAAACATATTGTATATCCCAAGTTGTGAAGACTTAAAGAGGTTCATAATGGAAAAAATGCATAAGAGACCATATACTGGTCACCCAGGATATCAGAAAATGATCACAACCACTAGGAAACAATTCTATTGGTCTGGATTGAAAAAGGACATAGTTGAATATCTAACTAAGTGTCTAGAATGCCAACAAGTTAAGGCAGAACACTAACACCTAGCAGGGTTGTTACATCCTCTACCAATTCCAGAATGGAAATGGGAAACCATCTCCATGGATTTCAACACCGGATTACCAAAATCATAAAAGAAGAATGATTCCATCATGGTAGTGGTGGAAAAATTGAGCATGTTTTCTCACTTGGTTCCTGTCAAATCAAATCTCAAGGAAGTAGATATTGCCAACATCTTAATGAAGGATATATTCAAACTGCATGTCATGCCTAGGGATATTGTATCTGAAAGAGACACAAAATTCACTTCAAGCTTTTGGAAATCCTTGATGGATGGTTTTGAGACTAAAGTGTTGTTTAGAACAACCTATCACCCTCAAACTGATGGACATACATAAAGAGTAAACTAGATATTAGAAGACGTGTTAAGGATGCATGTAATGCATCAGCCTAAGAAGTGGGAAGACTACATGCCATTGGTAGAATTTTCTTACAACAATGGTTATCAAGAGTCACTGAAGATGAGCCCATTTGAATCTCTATATGGTAGATAATGCAAGATTCCAATCAGCTGGAGTAATCCAGTGGATAGAATTACAATAGGACTTGACATGCTGAGAGAAATAGAACAAGAAGTGATTCAGATAAAGAAAAATCTAAAACTTTCTCAGGATAGACGGAAGAGTTATTCTTACAGAAAGAGAACTGTGAGATATTTCAAGATAAGAGATCATGTCTATCTCAGAGTTAGGCCCAGGATGAGTTCCCTGAGAATGGGAGCTTGTGCCAAGATGGAACCTCGATATTGTGGACCCTTTGAAGTCTTAGATAGAGTGGGACCTATAGCCTATAGGCCTTCACTCCCTATGACAGTAAAGGAACATAATGTTTTCCATGTTCCATTATTTAAGAAGTATGTACATGCTTCTAAACATATAATTGACTGGTCTGTGATCTAGGTGGAGCTAGAGGGAGAATTCCTTCTAGAGCCTTAATGCATACTAGACAGGAAGGAAACCCCGTTTAGGAACCGAACCATTGCACAGGTCAAGGCGTAGTGGAAAAACTTTGGCTCAAATGAGGTTATGTGGGAAATGGAGGATGCCATGAGACATGCATATCCATTTTTGTTTACTTCTATATATACAAAGCATGTTGATAGATAGAACATCAAGAATGTTGTTCCTTTAAGGGGGAGGGAATTGTAACACCCTATTTCCCCTAGTTTTTAAATCTAACTATATTAGCCAAGAGACTATGGAAAACGCATTATGTGCGAATTTTTTATTTGATGTACCTTTGTATAAAAGGTCAATGAATGTAAAGTTTTTTATTTACTAGAAAATGGATAAGTGTTGCATGACTGTTGGAAGGGGGGGTGTGCTAAGAGGGACCATGAATTCTATGAAAGAGAGGGTGAAGGGGACCATGAATGGTTGCATTAGCCTCCATCAAACTAGTACCTTACTGGATTTAATTACTCAGGACCAGAACAAACCTCTGACCCATAAATGAATAACAGTTAGGCTAGTATGTGGGAAGACCTCCTCAATATTTAATGAGGGGATAGGGAAGAGAATCCACCTGTAAGGATTTTAGAACTGAGTACGGACAAGGAATTTGAGCCACGTGAAATATTGATGAGGACAGAAAGAAAGGAAGGTGTCGTGGGCAGAGGAGGACCTATGAAGAGTGCAGAGACGAGAGACTAAGCTCTTGGGTTCATGGAAGAACTAAGCAATGAATGTGTTCTAGTCGTAGGAAATGGATAGTGGGGTCATGATACAAGATGATAAATGAGGCTAGAGTCCTTGCTTGGTATTGTGTAAATCATTTCCAAGATCCTCCGGGAGGAGGAGACTAACCTCAGTCCCTACTATCGCTAAGCCAGAATATAGGATTGTATCGTAGAGCATCATGGTGTAGCTTAGGGTGGCTAGTGGTAAATCCATTAGGAGTGACTAAGCCTATGGCTGGGTGGAAATGGGTGCCCCTTTAAACATTCACTTCACATTATCTAGTTCTGATAAGTTTTTTCATACTCCTTGCATTGAATTGGGAATAATGGATGCATGCATGTATTTGTACATCTATAAATGTTTTATGTATTAAAATGGTTAAGTTATGTGTATGTGTTTGTTTCCTTGAGAATCTTATGCCTCCGATTGATTTTCCATATGCTCGAGTTTAACCCTCGAAGGTGTTTTTTCAACGGAATTACCTCTGTTGGCACAGGGGTAGACCCAAGGTTCATCTCTAACAATGCACCAACAAGTCCTAACTACTGGCCCTTTTGGAAACACCTCTGAATTAGATGCAGTCTCACCTAAAGTAGAAATAGGGGGTTGCAGCACACAAGTGTCTACAACCAGAGGGAATACAAAGTGGATCCAAGGAAACAACACACAACAACCTAGTTATTATTTATCTCCTTTAATCCTACTGCGCAAGCTATAATTCAGATCTAACACAATGATGGAATAAAATAATAACATAAGGCAAAAGAACACAACATCAATCATGCAGAACAACAATATATACATGCTTCACCCTCTCCCTAGGGCTACATCCACAAAACTATGTTTCTTGATATTATAGAAAAACATAGAGTTCTATCTATGCTCTTATCTTGCATATCTCTCTCTCTTTCTCTCCCCACCCTATGCACCCAGCTGCAGGGATGATATTTGCACCCAGCTGAAGATCTTAAAACACCAGAGTTCTCTCACACACAACACTTCCCTCAATTACAACAATACCAAATATCAACCAACATCGAACCCACAACAACCCATCCCAGGTCCTCTAGACATTTATTTATACATTACAATGACTCTCAGACAACTTTAGGTTGAAACCTAGGTGTCAAAACCATAAATACAAAAACCCTAGGTGTCTAAACCCCTAGGTCCACTTTGACCCATGTTTTTCGGGCTTCGCCAGCCTATCTTTCCATCTTTCCTGCGAAGCGCTCCAAACAACCCATTGGTGGATTTTTCCATTTGTTGAGTTGTCCACGATCCATCCTCCTTGGTGATTTGTTCTCCTCGATATACTTGTCCAAAAACTTGTTTTCCCTTGCTTCTCTCCTTATTTTTTTCTTCTTTGACCACTCTGACCTGATCTCAGTCAATGTTCCTTCCACCCACTTCTCACTTCATCTTCTTTTTTCCTTTTTCTTTTCTTTCTTCCTTAGTCCATAACCAAGGGCAAACAAGCCCCCAAAACTGACCTGTGACTCATCCCAAGTCATTGTAGTTATGAACCTTCTGTTTCACTTCCAATTCAAACTGTGCAGAGCAGCCTATGCTTTTTTCTCCATCCCTCCCCGCTGTGTGCAGACTGTCTTTTCTATGTTCGCTACCTTGTTTCAACTCCAAATGGTACCTAGACCCTTCTTTGTCTGAGTTTACTGAGAGATTTGAGGTAGCTAGTCGTCATAGTACAATTTCAACTGACTCTCGTTCACTAAACCTTCCTTCCATTCTCCATTCAAGGTATTCAACTGTGTAGCTTCTCCTTATATTTCTACGATGTTCACCTTCCTAGGATCATTGTCTTCATCAACATTGATATTGTAACAACTCTACGATTTCTGAAGAGGTGTAGTCTATTCATCCTCATCTTTCTCCAGAGGGAGGTTAGGTGCCTCATCAAATAATGTCTATCAGACAACTTCTAAATCTTGATCTACTTTAGGGTACTAACTTTAAAATAAAAATGTAGCTACAAAGTTCTGAGTCATACCGTACCAATTTGTAATGGTGAGGCACAGTTCTGCCTAAAGATACCAATTGATAGGGGTTGTGTCAAAAGTGTTAATGAATTTGAGCATCCACTGATCTTGAGAAATGTTTCTCTAGGTTTCCACACAACTTCAAACATGGTCTTTTGGACAAATTTGACCTATGTATCTAACTTCATACCCTTATACTTGTTCTACAAAGCGCACTGTCATTAAAGTGCGACATTGCACCCAGTCGACAATGTTCTTCTTGTGCATTCCCCACCATCTCGTTGGCATTTCTTTCAAGGCCTCATCTAGTGACAACAACCTCTGCTGTACTGGTACAATTTCTTCAAATTATAATAAGAAAGTTTCTAAATGATTTTGACCATCAAATGTGGGAAAATTACTTATTTCTATGCCAATCCAACGAACTTCCCTAGTCAATATAGCACATCTCCTCATATCAACTTCATACATTTTGTTCTGTATATTCTCTATTTCTTCTTCTGAATTTGATGGGCATGTGTTGTCACTTCACCAACTTAAATTCCCATCTATTGTAGGATTAATCCAATTATGTTGCCTCGCAATCAATTTATATATATGCTCTATCTTGTATGCACGATCTTCCTCTCTGATGGGTTTTGTGTATCTGTGACCTTCATCAGGATCCATAGGTTCAATGAACTTAAGGACATCACCTTAAAATGTCATTCTTATTCTCTTTAATTCAACAACGATAGAGTTGTTAAAATCCCAATCAATTCCTACCAACGTAGGATAAGGAAAACTCTCATCAACTCTCTCAATCACTTCAAAGTCTACAAACGTCCTTACCCCGTCGATGTCCACAAGGACATGCTTCGGTATTCCAAAGGGGCTTATTGCTTGTTGATTAGCCATCCCGAGCCTCATAGGGGAATAAATAAACTTAGGTTCTCCGATCAGTGCCCAGGTCTACTTCGTCATAACATTGACTTATGATCCTAAGTCAAGGACCACATAATCTATATCATAATGTCCAATCTGATAATTAAGGTGTAGTTCCTTATTTGTCCTTCTATTTTTGGATACATTATGTACTTATTTATTTAGCAGATGATCTATCCTTCCTATCTCACATTGTATGATCAAATTTTGTAGCTCTTGTACAACTCTTTCATCCTTAATCAAATTTATGCAAGTTCATAAAAATTCCATAATCTTTCTTACCTCTTTTCCTTCTATGGGTGATGTTGGCTGATCAAATGCCAGAGGAATTCCACATTCTCTCACTTCAGGTTGTGTCTTTGATGAAGAAGCATGATCTCTCCTGAATTATTTTCTTACCTCTTCAAATGTTTGTTTTTCCTTTCTTGGATCAAACACTTGTGTCTTTTCTGTAGCTCTTCTGACCCTTGATTCTTTTGTTGTCTTTCTTGGGGTCACTCTGTCTTCTCCTATAACATCTCCTCCTCTAGTGATAACAACGACTATGGGATCCTCTCAACGAGGTTCTGTTGATATTAGTTGTACTTGTTGGATCCCTCCATGTCTCTCCTAAAGTTTGGCTAACAATGCAGGACAATCTTCAATAACATGTTGAAATGAGTTCTAGTAGTTGCAAGTGGTACAAGGGTTCTGATAGTCCCTTTCCAAGTGGCTTGGCTGGGTGCATTTATAAAAAATTATATGACCTCGACCCATGCCTCCTCATCTTCCTATTCCTCTAAATCCACCTCGAGGGTTTAAGTTTCCTCTTCCTGAGGAATTAAACTTTGTGGTATTTCCCTCTTGTTTCATCTCTCCTTGAATTATATATGTATCTCTTAACATTTCATGCAAGAGATCATAATCCCTGCAGTCCTTCTCATCATGCCCCATAGATTTACAAAATGTGCAGTAAATATTTGTGGGTGTATGAACATATTTTGCATGTAATAGCATTCACCAGGGAAATGTCTATTTCTACATACCTCGCACCAAGGTAAAGTAACTTGCTTTAAAGGGCTCGAAGCTCTTGAGGCCAAGTATTTATGAAACAGGGGACAATGCTCCTTATCATCAAATTTTGACTTGCATTTGATACACCATGTTAGCACTCTGTAAATTCTATCTGGCTAAATAGATAGATGACAGAGGTAATTGTTTCAACTAGCTTTAGAGCTGAGGCACTATCCTTCTCAACTCAGAGAGGGCTCTCTTGTGTCACTTGATACATCTATGGAAATTAGTGGCTAGAATTGGTTTGTTTTGGGGTTTTAATAAATTTGTTGAAGAGATGAAGATTACCTTTGGGCTATGGGGTCAATAATGTAGGATGCATTTCCAAATTGTGAAAACAATCAAGAGGAAAAGGCTAAATGAGGAAGTGACTTTTGAGTTTATGGTTGAAAATTTTAGACGATATCAGAAGAAAATAAACACACAACTATTATCACAGCATTATAGTAATGAATTATGAAATCGTTTAGATGAGATGAACATAGTCTAAATCACCAAGCTGGGAGCATTGAATAATGAATTCTATAGTTTTAGTTTCTCAATTTACATAAAAAAAAGCAAAATGAAAATACAAAATAACAGGAATCACACACTATGAGAGAAAATGAGACTCATAACACCACCATTCAGAATATTTTCATAAAAAGTCCCAAAATATGCCTTTACACCCATGTATTCATTACATCCCTAGATATTTATAAAGTTTTCCTACACAGAGGGTAGGCTCCTCTTTTCTCCATGCTTCAATACTCCTGAGGCCAAGCATATATAGAGGAATTTTATATTGAATTTAAAATGTTCTAACTTTCTCATAATTCTAAAAACAGATACAAGTTACAAAAAGGAAGAAGAGTTGTATTATTTAAAGGGACCGTTAGTACTCGGTCTATCATATCAGGACACCCTTCTCTTAAGATGATATCTGTCCAAAACTATCTGAAATACACAAAAATCTTACCAGAGTTTTCACCTCATCTTGGCGATTTCCTCCTCCAGGGTACTCCACCAATCGAAATTTTCCCTGATGCTCTCTATCATCTAGGTTTTGGCCTCTGATTTCCTCCTTTTTATCCTCTTCTTCTTTGCATCTGGGTGGGAGTTGTTGTCTACATGTTCATTTATGACAAGATCCCTCATAACGGGGTTTAATTTTACTCCCGACTCTATCTCAGTTTCAGGTTTGGTATGAAATTTAGTCGCCAACATCTGTAAGACCCATCTTTCATTCTTACTTATTCACCTTCCTGGTACCTTATCTTAGAACCCAATCGCACCAGAGACCATTTGACATGTATTATCTATGACTTGTAGACTTTGCAGAGACCTTGATTTGGCCACCCTTTGAGTTTACAGAATTCAGGAGCACAGGCCGAGCTTGTTTTTCTTATGCATAAGATGACAATTTCCCAAAATAGGATAAAATGATTCATATATGATATTTGATGGTTTGTGTACTTTTCTCATGAATTAATTTCAAAGTACCTTCGGGTTCCACACTTCATCAATCAACTTCGAATGATGAGCCTCAAGTTAGTTATGCGTTGATGTCCTTTTGGTACATCATCTGGTAAAGTACCTAGACCGGTGATGTGAGGTGATCTGACCAACCTCCATCCTCCTTGTGAGCTATTGACATGACATTTTGAACCACGTGACATTGGGGGCATAGGAAAAGTGGTTTTAGGAAATCCTCTATATACCCTGATACTTGTGTAAGAGCGCCATGGATTCCCTAACAAAACCAGAGTATTTTTCCCCGGTCTGCCTTCGCGATGTTAAGTTTCGTGCTATTTGTTTGTTTGATGTAGGATTCGACTGTATATATGAAATTCTTCAAGATCAATGGCCCACTGAGCTACTCCCTTCCCACTTCCACTACATTCGTTCATATGCTGTGAAATATAGTAGAGTGCTCTGAACTATCATGCCTCTACTGTGGTATAGCGTCTTGCTAAACTTCATAAGTTTTTAGATACTGATAAAAATTGTTAGGGTGATAAAATTAGCTCCAATTGGGGATGTTATCCTCCCAGAGAGGTAGAAAAGAACTCATAGAACTGGTGCCTGATCCATGGGGTTGTTCCCCAAAACATGTGTGTGTCCTGTTCCTACCAGGCTCTGTGCACTGCTTCCAACTGCATGGGGGACGTTCGAGTTTATTATTGAAAACTGACTGTATCTACTGTTAGAAAACTCAAACTGGAAAATGCTTGACCGATAAGATTATTTTCACATCCCTACTTACCCTAAAATTGCTGGGATGACCACTCGCTCAAGTGATGCTAAAGTGCCAATGCAACCAATCAAGTAATGTGCTTCCTGATTTTCCTTTGTTCACATTTTTCTCAAGCTGCTAGAAAAAAGTAAAGGATGGTGGCTGAAAAAACAAATTGAATCCAAAATCTGAGCTTATGGATGAAGCAAATTAATACTTCACTAAATACTGTAATAGGATGGCCATCAAATCTTGAAAATCATGAAAAATCATTTCTCCCTGATTAGAAAAAACTGAAAGGCAAGTATCTTTCATGAGTGTTAGTTGTTTTTCCTCTATTTCTTTTGGTCTAAGAACATCTTAAAATCAAATGGAGACGATAGGTTTGTCTTCTTGGCCATGCATATCAAAAAAAATATTCATATATTCTTGAACATCTTCAAATATGACAGCCATATAATATGCACCAAGGTTATCCTCTTGTTCATCAAACAACTTTGATGTGGTTTCATTAAATTTTTGGAAATTTGTTTAAGGACAACCACTTTGACGTTCCAGTAAATAAATAGAAATAAGTTCCTGCTCATGCACTACTTCACAGTCTAGAATTCCCGTGGATGGATTTTCAAAACCCTGATTTTCAAATGACTTGAATAAAACCACTGCCTCTTCATTATATTTTTGTGTTTCAGATGGACAAATGGCATACACTGCTTCATCTATGTCATTTGTTTCTTTATTGCTGGAAACTTCCATAGATGCAATTTTAGAATATTCATCCATGTCTATGTAGCTTAAACATTTAACCACGATGTCATTCTCAAGGGAAGAGAAAATAATCTGAAACACCTTTTCACATTGAGAATCGATACTGATTTCGGGATGGAGAAAATGACCTTGAACAATAATTTCTAGAGGAACTTATTCTTCCTTTTCAGGCTAATAGCTGAATGTAGAATACAAATGTGAGCTGACATGACCCTTTATGTGATTGTCCATAGAACTATCATCACCACTCCGTTCATTCTTGGAGGATCCCTGTCCTGAGATACTACAAATATTTTTCCTCAATAATTCGAAAGAAGAAAGAAATAATGGTAGGGTTGTCCTACCCGATTTGAAACCGTCTTCAATTTCATTGCCAACATATGGTTGTATTTAAGCACAAGCAATAGGGTCTTCAAGCGCATGAAAATAATGTTGTGACATCTTTCCATTCTGCTCCATTGATCTAGTGTGGATTTGCATAAGGACAGATTATTTTTCTTCGATGATGATTTTAGGATTTTCTTTCAAAAATTTGAAAGAAGAAAAGCATAGAGGTAAGGAATTCCCTTCAGCTGATTCAATATTTTCTTCTTTGTAATTGTGATATGTAGCCTGTTTGCTTTCATTATACTACTGAAAAGGAACATTTTCTGATAGAGAACATGTGGTTGATTATTCCAGGGGGTCAACATCGCAATCATCATATTCATCATATATAGGCAAATAATTAACATATGCCATGTCATCTAACAAGAAAAAACTTAGAACATCAACCTGTTCTTCAACAAGCTGCTTTTCACACTCATATTCTTGACTATCTACAAATGAGTACATAAAATGATCAGCCTTTTTCTCATCATGGGATGGATCAACACCTCCTCTTTCAAGAAGTGGGATGTAATATTTTGTAAAATCATTAGCATTGGAAACTTCAAGAGGACCTATGATATTGTCAATTATATGCTCAAAATTCCAATCAACTATTTTATGCTCATATTCACTTTCATGTCCTTGAACATTGAAACCATCATTTTGGGTTTGTTTACATGCTTGGATGTTGTGTTGAATGTCATGAGCATCACTAAACATTTTTTGGAAGGACCGAAGTCTTCTTTCCATCAGGAGGAAAGAAAAATATGGATGAAGAGAAGTTGCATAATGGAGCATGGAAACAACTTTAGAGGGTTGAATTTATTTGGACAAATTATAATAGACACTAGAGAAATTTATACTGAATACATAAATAGATTCATTACTATTATTTTCAAGGTGTAAAACTCAGTGAGTTGCAACTCTAAGGATTTCGCCTTGCCCCAAAATTTAAAAAAAAAACCTTCTTCAATTCCACCCATGAGCTAATGGTTTCTGGGTGTAAGTGTTTGAACCAGTGTTTGGTGTCTCATTTCAAGGATTGAGAGAAAAATCTCATACACACATCATCCTGGTCAATCTTGAATAAATCTATAAAATTCTCAAACCCTTGAATGTGCTTTTCAACATATATGATACCCGATTCTCCATCGAACACAAGTAGGAACTCATATTAATTTGGAGGGAAATCATGAAGGGTTCAGGGTAGCTTTAAGGGTATATATCTATGTCGGGCCTTAGGGGGTGTTGGGCCAAGAACAGTGGGAGAGACATTGGTCTGCATCTCATGGGATTCATCAACTTGGTCATTGTCATTGTGTGGCATAGGTGAAACGTTTTTATCAGAACCAGTGACAAGGCAAGGGTATGCATGTGCAACGTATAGAGGAGGAAATATGATTTTAAGTCTTTTATGATCATTATTAAGATACAATAGGTAAAAGAAAGTTCATTTGGCATTTTCAAGGAAGGAGTAGAGGTAACCTAAAATGAAAAGTAAAATGCTTTGTAAGAGGTCCTATTTTGAGTACCTATTTTCCCTCATGATGCCCTTCCTTGCCCCTGTCAAGGGTTTTCATATTTCAGTGAAGTTTCTATCTCGCGCTTGAAGTATTGAGAGCATGGTCTCCTCTTGGAAATTCAATATTCTTTTATCAGTGGAGTTTCCTTTGAACCAAAGTGGATTTGCTAGAGCAGGAATACAACCAATGTGTGCCTAAGTGTTTGCCGCTCTCAGACCCTATAACTCAACCATGCCATTCTTTCCAAGGAAAATTTTTAATTTTCGATCCCCGACAACGGCACCATAATGTTAGCATTCTTTAAATTTAGTCTGGCTGAATAGACAGATGATAGAGGTAACTATTTCAACCTACTTTAGAGCTGAGGCACTAGCCTGCTCAACTCAGAGAGGGATCTCTCGTGTCACTTGATACATCTATGGAAATCGGTGGCTAGAATTGGTTTGTTTTGGGGTTTTAATAAAATTTTTGAAGAGATGAAGATGACCTTTAGGCTATGGGGTCAAGAATGTAGGATTCATTTCCAAATCATGAAAACAATCAAGAGGAAAAGGCTAAATGAGGAAGTGACTTCTGAGTTTATGCTTGAAAATTTTATATGGTATCAAAAGAAAAGAAACATGTAACTATTATTAGAGCATTATAGTAATGAATTATGAAATGGTTTAGAAGAGATGAACATACACTAAATCACCAAGCCTAGAGAGTTGAATAATGAATTCTGGACTTTTAGTTTCCCAATTTAGACAGAAGAAAGCAAAATGAAAATACAGAATAACAGGAATCACACACTATGAGAGAAAACGAGACTCATAACACCACCAATTAGAATATTTTCATAAAAAGTCCAAAAATCAGCCTCTACACCCATGTATTCATTCTAGCCCTAGAGATTTATAAATTTTTCCTGCACAGAGGGTAGGCTCATCTTTTCTCCATGCTTTTATACTCGTGAGGCCAAGAATATATCAAGGAATTTCATATGGAATTTAAAACATTCTGACTTCCTCATAATTCTAAAAAAAGATACAAGTTACAAAAAGCAAGAGAAGTTGTATTATTTAAAGGGACCGTCAGTAATCAGTCTGTCATATCATGGCTCCCTTATCTTAAGATGACATATGTCCAAAAATATTTGAAATACACCAAAATTTTACCTGAGGATTCACCTCAGCTTGGCGATTTCCTCCTCTAGGGTACTCCACCAATCGAAATTTTCCCCGATGCTCTCTATCATCTAAGTTTTGGCCTCTGATTTCCTCCTTTTGCTCCTCTTCTTCTTTGCATCTGGGTGGAAGGTGTTGTCTACGTGTTCATTTATGAAAATATCCCTCATAACGGGGTTTAATTTTACTCTCGAATCTATCTCAGTTTCAGGTTCGGTATGAAATTTAGTCGCTAACATATGGAACTCCCATCTTTCATTCTTACTTATTGACCTTCCTAGTACCTTAGCTAAGAACCCAGTCACGCCAGACACTATTTGACAGGTATTATCCATGCCTTTCAGACTTCGCAGATACCTTGATTTGGCCACCCTTTGAGTTTATAGAATTTAGGAGCACAGGTCGAGCTTGTTTTTCTTACGCATAAGATGATGATAAAATGATTCATATATGAGATTTGATGGTTTGTGTAATTTACTCATGAATTACTGTCACAGTACCTTGTTGTGCCATGCTTCATCAATCCACTTATGATGATGAGCCTCGAGTTAGTTATGCGACGACATCCTTTTGGTATGTCATCTGGGAATGTACCTGGACCGGTGATGTGAGGTGATCTAACCAACTGCCATCCTCCCCGAGAACTATCGACATGATGTTTTGAACCACATGACATCGAGGCCATAGGAAAAGTGGTTTTGAGAAATCCTCTGTCTCCCCCGATGCATGTGTAAGAGCGCCACACATTCCCCATCGAAACCAGAGTAGTTTTCCCCGGTCTACCTTCGCGATGTTTAGTTCTGTGCTATTTGTTTGTCCGATGTAGGCTTCGACCGTAGATATGATATTCTTCAAGATAAATGACCCACTGAGCTACTCCCTTCCTACTTCCATTACATTCATTCATATTCCGCAGAATATAGCCGAGCGCGCTGAACTATCGTGGCTCTACTGTGGTATAGCGTCTTGCTAAACTTTAGAAGATTTTAGATCCTGATAAAAATTGTTAGGGTGATAACATTGTCTCCAACTGGGGATGCTATCCTCCCAGTGAGGTAGAAAAGAACTCATATACCCAATTCCTGATCCATGGGGCTGTTCCCCAAAACATGTGTGTGTCCCGCTCCTACCAAGCTCTGTGCACTGCTTCCAATTGCATGGGGGGCGTCTGAGTGCATTGTTGAAAACTGACTATATCTAGTGCTAGAAAACTCAAACTGGAAAATGCTTGATTGACAAGATTATTTTCACATGCCTACCTACCCTAAAAATATTGGGATGACCACTCGCTCAAGTGATGCTAAAGTGCCAGTACAACCAATCAAGCAATTGGCTTCCTGATTTTCCTTTGTTCACATTTTTCTCAAGCTAGTAGAAAAATGTAAAGGATGGCGGCTGAAAAAACAAATTGAATCCAAAATCTAAGCTTATGAATGAAGAAAATTCATCTTTCACTGAAGACTGTAATAGGATGGCCATCAGATCTTCAAAATCATGAAAAATCATTTCTCCTTGATGAGAAAAAACCAAAGGGAACTATCTTTCATCAGTGTTAGATGTTTTTTCTCTATTTTTTATGTTCTGAGAACATCTTCTAATGAAATGGTGACGATAGGTTTGTCTTCTTGGCCATGCATGTCAAAAAAAATATTCATATATTCTTGAACATCTTCAAATATGACAGCCATATAATATGCACCAAGGTTATCCTCTTGTTCGTCAAACAACTCTGATGTCATTTCATTAAATTTATGGAAATTTGTTTGAGGACAACCACTTTGAATTTCCAGTGAATAAATATAAATAAGTTCTTTCTCATACACTACTTCACAGTCTAGATCTCCCGTGGATGGATGTTCAAAACCCTGATTTTCAAATGACTTGAATAAAACCACTGCCTCTTCATTATCTTTCTTTGTTTCTGATGGACAAATGGCATACACTGCTTCATCTATGTTATTTGTTTCTTTATTGCTGGAAACTTCCATACATGCAATTTCAGAATCTTCATCCATGTCTATGTTGCTTAAAAATTTAACCACGATGTCATTCTCAAGGGAAGAGAAAATACTCTCAAACACCTTTTCACGTTGACAATCCATACTGATTTTGAGATGTAGAAAATGACCTTGAACAATACTTTCTAGAGCAACATCTTCTTCCTTTTCAAGCTGATAGCTGAACATAGGCTACAAATATGAGCTGACATGAACCTTTATGTGATTGTCCATAGAATTATCATCACCACTCCATTCATGCTTGGAGGATCCATGTCCTAAGATACTACAAATACTTTTCTTCAATAATTCGAAAGAAGAAAAAAATAATTGTAGGGTTGTCCTACCCGTTTTGAAATTGTCTTCAATTTCATTGCCAACATATGGTTGTATTTCAGTGCAAGCAATAGGGTATTCAAGCACATGAAAAGAAATTTGTGACATCTTGTCATTCTACTCCATTGATCTAGCACGGCTTTGCATAAGCACAATTTCTTTTTCTTCGATGATGATTTTGGGATTTTCTTTCAACAATTTGAAAGAAGAAAAGCATAGAGGTAAGGAATTCCCTTCATCTAATTCAATACTTTCTTCATTGTAATTGTGATATGCAGCCTGATTTCTTCCATTATACTACTGAAAAGGAAAATTTTCTGATAGAGAACATGTGGTTGATTGTTCCAGGGGGTCAACATCGTAATCATCATGGTCATCATATATAGGCAATTCATTAACATATGCCATGTCATCTAACAAGAACAAACTTAGAGCATCAACCTGCTCTTCAACAAGCTACTTTTCACACTCATATTCTTGACTATCTGCAAATGAATACATTAAATGATCATCCCTCTACTCATCATGGGATGGATCAACACCTCCTCTTTCAACAAGTGGGATGTAATTTTTTGCAAAATAATTAGCATTGGAAACTTCAAGAGGACCTATGATATTGTCAATTCTATGCTCAAGATTCCAATCAACTATTTTCTGTTCATATTCATTTTCATGTCCTTGAACATTCAAAGCCTCATTTTGGGTTTGTTTACATGCTTGGATGTTGTGTTGAATGTCCTGGGCATCACTAAACATTTTTTGTAAGGACCCAGGTCTTCTTTCCATCAGGAGGAAAGAAAAATCTGGATGAAGAGAAATTGCATAATGGAGCATGGCAGCGACTTCAGAGGGTTGAATTTATTTGGACAAATTATAATAGACGCTAGAAAAAATTCTACTAAATACAGAAATAGATTCATTGATGCTTCTTTTCAAGGCGTAAAACTCAGTGAGTTGCAGCTCTAAGGATTTCTCCTTGCCCCAAAATTTAAAAAAAAACTTCTTCAATTCCACCCATGAGTTGATGGTTTTTGGGTGTAAGTGTTTGAACCAGTGTTTGGTGTCTCCTTTCAAGGATTGAGAGAAAAGTCTCATACACACATCATCATGGTCAATCTCAAATAAATATATAAAATGCTCAAACCCTTGAATGTGCTTTTCAGCAGATATGATAACCGATTCTCCATCGAACACAAGTAGGAACTCATAGTAATTTGGAGGGGAATCATGAAGGGTTTCGGGTATCTTTAAGGGTATATATCTATGTCGGGCCTTAGGGGGTGTTGGGCCAAGAACAGTGGGACATACATTGGTCTGAATCTTATAGGATTCATCAACTTGGTCATTGTCATTGCGTGGCCTAGGTGATACCTTTTTATCAGAACCAGTGAAAAGGTGAGGGTATGCATGTGCAACGTATAGAGGAGGAAATATAATTTTAAGTCTTTCATGATCATTATTAAGATACAAAAGGTAAAATAAAGTTCATTTGGAATTTTCAAGGAAGGAGCAGAGGTAACTTAAAATGAAATGTAAAATGATTTGTAAGAGGTCCCATTTTGAGTACATGTTTTCCCTCATGATGCCCTCCTTTCCCTTGTCAAGGGGTTTTATCTTTCAATGAAGTTTCTGTCTCGCACTTGAAATATTGAGAGCAGGGTCGCCTCTTGGAAATTTAGGATTCTTTTATCAGTGGAGTCGCCTTTGAACCGAAGTGGAGTCGCCAGAGCAAGAATATAGCCAATGTGTGCCTAAGTGTTTTCCACACTCAGACCCTGGACAACGACGCCATAATTTTATCACTATATAAATTCTATCCAGCTGAATAGACAGATGACAAAGGTAACTGTTTCAACCAGCTTTAGAGCTGAGGCACTAGCCTGCTCAACTCACAGAGGGCTCTCTCGTGTTAGTTGATACATCTATGGAAATCGGTTGCTAGAATTGGTTTGTTTTGGGTTTTTAATAAAGTTGTTGAAGATATGAAGATGACATTTGGGCTACGGGGTCAAGAATGTAGGATGCATTTCCAAATCGTGAAAACAATCAAGAGGAAAAGGCTAAATGAGGAAGTGACTTCTGAGTTTATGCTTGAAAATTTTAGATGGTATCAGAAGAAAAGAAACACACAACTATTATCAGAGCATTATAGTAATGAATTCTGAAATGGTTTAGAAGAGATGAACATACCCTAAATCACCAAGCCTAGAGAATTGAATAATGAATTCTGGACTTTTAGTTTCCCAATTTAGACAGAAGAAAGCAAAATGAAAATACAGAATAACAGGAATCACACACTATGAGAGAAAACGAGACTCATAACACCACCAATTAGAATATTTTCATAAAAAGTCCANTCAAGAGGAAAAGGCTAAATGAGGAAGTGACTTCTGAGTTTATGCTTGAAAATTTTAGATGGTATCAGAAGAAAAGAAACACACAACTATTATCAGAGCATTATAGTAATGAATTCTGAAATGGTTTAGAAGAGATGAACATACCCTAAATCACCAAGCCTAGAGAATTGAATAATGAATTCTGGACTTTTAGTTTCCCAATTTAGACAGAAGAAAGCAAAATGAAAATACAGAATAACAGGAATCACACACTATGAGAGAAAACGAGACTCATAACACCACCAATTAGAATATTTTCATAAAAAGTCCAAAAATCAACCTCTACACCCATGTATTCATTCTAGCCCTAGAGATTTATAAAATTTTCCTGCACAGAGGGTCGGCTCCTCTTTTCTCCATGCTTATATACTTGTGAGGCCTTATATACTTGTGAGGCCAAGCATATATAGAGGAATTTCATATGGAATTTAAAACATTCTGACTTCCTCATAATTCTAAAAACAGATACAAGTTACAAAAAGGAAGGATAGTTGTATGATTTAAAGGGACCATTAGTAATCAGTCTATCATATCAAGAATCTCTTCTCGTAACCCAACATATGTCCAAAACTATCTGAAATACACCAAAATTTTACCTGAGGATTCACCTCATCTTGGCGATTTCCTCCTCTAGGGTACTCCACAAATCGAAATTTTCTTTGATTCTCTCTATCATCTCGGTTTTGGCCTCTGATTTCCTCCTTTTGCTCCTCTTCTTCTTTGTGGCTAGGTGGCAGGTTTTGTCTACATGTTCATTTATGACAAGATCCCTCATAATGGGGTTTAATTTTACTCCTGAGTCTGTCTCAGTTTCACGTTCGATATGAAATTTAGTCACCAACATCTGTAAGACCCATCTTTCATTCTTACATATTGACCTACCTAGTACCTTAGCTGAGAACCCAGTCATGCCAAACACCATTTTACGGGTATTATCCATGCCTTCCGGACTTCACAGAGACCTTGATTTCGACACCCTTTGAGTTTACAGAATTCAGGAGCACTGTAGAGACCATCCCTAATTAAATAAAAAAATTCGTACATCTAAACATATAACTCCTTTCTCATACATAAATAATTCATTCACATCATAAGTATAAATATTCTGCATAAATTAAAATCTATCTACAACATGAAAATAAGTCAACAATTCACAATAAAATACCTGCTTCTGATGCTAATTCCCGTCGATATGGCTATCCCTTCCCTGCTGTCTTGTTGTTTCCTTGCCTAGCCTGATGCATTGACCAACTTTTCCCAAACCGACTAACCTCCCAGCCAGCTAGGAGCAGCCTATCTGGCTCCCTAGCTCCAAGAAACCGAAAGGAATCCTGGACCCCATGCCCAAAACCCCTAGCAACCCGGTGCCCCTTGCAATGACACTCAAAGACTGCAGAACTCCACCACAGAACCAGAAAATCCAAGAAAAGAAACCAGAACTCTCATCTCCTCCCCAAAATGCTTCCTTGCCAAAAAATGATGATCCTCTCCCTGTAAGGCTCCTCCCGTCATATCCCCCTTTCACCGACTCTCTTCCCCCTCATTAATTTCTTTATCCCTCCATTATTACCCTATCCCTTTATTTATTATCCTATCCCCTCCATTTAATGTTTCTTATCCCCTTATTTAATGTCTTATCACCTCCCACATACATAAAGAAATTAATTAAATAAATTAAAATTATTAAGCCCCTTAATTTATTACCTATGTCATTGAATGTGATATGTAATTAATTAATTAATTAATCAAAAGTTATAAACAATTAATTAATAAATATATATTTAATTAATATTATTAATGCTAATCATTGTTTAATTGAAACTATATTAGGACAATTAATTATCTAATTAATTTTTACTTAATAATCCCTAAGCATATATTCAACTAGGGTTGTTACATACACCCACCCTTCAAGAAACTTTGTCTCGAAGTTAAGGTATCTCGTGGTACAAAGGAAAAGAAACACGGTTCACAAATTCATAACAAATAATCGACACTATTAGTAAGTAAGCCAAGAAAACTCATACATACTAGTGTACATGTACAATAAATGCATTTGTAGCTAGTACATACAAGTCTCATGCATGTACTAATAATCAATAACTATCATCCTTTAGTAATTTAGGTATGCATCCAATCCAA
>SNQJ01S0003401.1:339625-353334 GCA_010110895.2 Picea sitchensis | reverse complement strand
GCAGGACAACACTACTCATAAGTGTTCCTCATGTTCTCTTTCATTCTTGGAATAGATGAGGATGTCATCTAGAAAGACTTGTACAAAATGATCTAAGTACTTCCGGAATACGCCGTTCATGAGGCTCATGAATATTGTTGGTGCATTGGTCAATCTGAAAGGTACTACGACAAACTCATAATGTCCAAACCGAGTTTGAAAGGCATTTTTTGGGATGTCACCTTCCTTAATTCTTAACTGATGATACCCTGATCGCAAATCAATCTTTGAGAATACCACTGCTCCTTTCATCTGATTGAAGAGGTCATCTATTCGCGGCATTGGGTACCTATTTTTCACTGTAGCATGGTTCAAGTCCTTGTAGTCTATACACATTCGTAAGGATCCATCCTTCTTCTTTACAAAAATTATTGGTGCACCCCAAGGTGAAACACTGGGCCTTATTAGCCCTAAGTCTAGTAACTCTTTCAACTGCATTTGCAACTCACAAAGTTTCATCATTGTCATCCGATATGGAGTTTTGGAAAATGGTTCTGCACCAGGTTTTATCTCAATAGTAAAATCAAGCTCCCTCTCAGGAGGTAACACTAGTAAATTGTTCGGAAAAACATCCTTAAATTTCGATAATAATGGGTACTGATCCAATGAGGGTCCCTTCCTTTCATTCATTGCTTCTACTACATAAATTCGACACCCTTGCCTCAAGCATCACTTAACCTTCATAGTTGATATAAAGTGTAATGACACTTTTCTCTGTACACCCTGGATCTCTACTGGCTTCCCCTCATTGTCGACACAAAGCGCCCTCCTTGTGAAACAATATACCAAGGCTCGGTGAGCTACTAACCAATCCATTCTAATGATTAGGTCATATGCCCTGAGAGCAGTGACGTATACCTTCAACCCGGTAGTACACACTCCTAGGTCTACTATACAATTATCAACACTAGGTCCTACCGCTTGTTTTCCCTCGAAGCCATCTCGACTTGTTTAAATTCATCGTGCTTGTAGGTTGTCAACCCACTCTTTTCTAATGCAGATGGTGAAATGAAACTATCTGTAGCACCAAAATCAAATAAAATCTTAACATTGATATGATTTAGCGTACCTGATGACTCCACTACCGTGGATTGATGTTCGGCGTGGCGATTATTAACCATTGCATAAATCTGGTGGTTGCTACTTGCTCTCCCCATTGGTTCCTTTCCTTCTCTATGAACGAAACTTGATTGTAACTCTGGGCAGTCACGTTGGTAATGGGGTCCTCCACACCCCAACAGGTAACACGAGATTGAGCCTGCGAACTATTATGTGACTACCTCTGAAATGAGTTCCTTCCCCTGGAACCCCTGCCCCTACTAGTTGTTCCTTGGGATGGTCATGGACCTGTCTATGTCGTTGGCGATGAACGAGATGTTGCACTCGCTGCCATTTAAATCCTTGTGGCTACTGTCCTTGGCGCAACTCTGTTACCAAATGGAGGTGGCCTTGAGCCCCCTCCCCTAGGAAATTTCCTCGGTGGTTGTAGGTGTGAGTCTTTAAGGATTGTAGAGTGGCTTTCAAGCATTGGAGCTTAGTGCTTGGTTTTGACTGGTGGAATGGAATGAAAGGGCTCGACGATTGGCTCGATGAGTTGTGTGTAAGGTCTCATGATCTTGACGCTTGGATAATCAGAGTTTATACTTCGGGATACACTCCGTTACCATTAATCTATTTAAGTATAAGAATTTATTTGTAAAGACTCATGAGGGCGCGTTGGTGTTAGTGCTCATCTTAAGGCACTTTGCTTGGTGGGGGGTCTTGGGTTCAAAACTCATGGACCTCTAAAATTTATACTTAACCCTATATTATTAAATTATTTAAATTAAAACTCATATATATATATATATATATATATATTAATAATTTAAATTTACACAAGTGTATTAATACTTTTAAATAAATTAATATAACTAAAAATTAATATTACCAAAAAAATAATAATACAATTATTCAAAAAGCCTATTCATACTTCTAAATAAATTAATAAAAATAAAAATTAATATTAAAAAAAATAATAATATAATTATTCAAAAAGCGTATTAATACTTTTAAATAAATTAATAAAACTAAAAATTAATATTCAAAAAAAATAATAATATAATTATTCAAAAAAAAGTCTTACTTTCAGTTCGGCGAGAGTTTAATGTTCTCTGTGGCATTCATTGGCAGCCTTTAAGGTCAGGCTTCTGGCATGAATCCCATGTGCTCGGCCTCCGGCTCTCAGTACCAAAAAACTAAGTTGTTCTTTAACCCTAACACTCCTTCACTTCCACCTCTCCACTCTGCTCTTGGCGCTGGTGCTGGTCTGGTCTGGTCGTGGATTTGTGCTATGTGTTGGTGTTTTGGTCTGGTTGTGGCTTTGTGCTTTGTGTTGGTGTAGGTGCGAGAAAGGGCCGAGAGTTCGAGTCAAGTGTTTAATAGTATGACAGACGCGGTAGCTATTACTGTTTTTTTTGTTTTAATACTAAAAAAAAAAAACAATGTTTCTTGTGTGCAGAATAAGAGCCTTCTTCCTCGTGGGTTCCTATGACTTAGTGTTGGTGTTTGGGCATTGTTTTGTTTGGTTCTCGCGGGATCCTCTCCCAGTCATGGAATAGTGCTTGGTGCATTCTCATTCTCTGCAAGAAATATGATGGGTGGAGCTCTTAGACACGCACCCTGTGGGATCCTTTCTTGTAACCTACGCTTGGCTTGGGCGTTATGACGGAGTGGGTACCCGTTGGGTTCATAGTCACAACAGCTGAGGAGCGGCTAATATGTCTCTAGTTCTTGGTACCTAGGGTTGTATGTCGACGAGGGTTCGAATCCCCAAAGTTAGTTATGGAAATGAGGAGACCCGACAAGGGTTCGAATCCCCAAAGTGGATGGCGGCAATACAGGATGAGAGTGTGAACAATCTTATCTGGTGGCCTCCGATGTCCGTGATGGAGCTTGCAAGAAGCATGGTTGAATGGGGAGGCGATCATTCTTTAATTGAACGAGCTCTAAATTCAATTCATTATCCAGTGCCGGATATTGAACATTGTATAGAGCATAAGTGTCAACTAACCAAAACCACTTTTGGGCGACGCTTTGTAAATGAGGAATTAAACTTGTACATGGACTTTCTATTTGATACTCTTCTTCCCTTGCACCCTCAGCTGGATTTAATTTATCATTGAAATGTTATGACTTATTCCATGGACATCTGTTTCTTGCTACTAACACTGGGAGACTTAGGATCTTGTTTCATGCCAAAGAATACCCAGTATACAACATAGAAACTTTTCCATTTCATCTTGGCTACAGCCAAACAGGCTCCTTTGTGGCATATGACTGTAGCATGAATCTATGAAACATTATATGGTTTTGTTCTTGTATTTTGTGTTGGATTTGAGGGATTAAATTTCAAGGTTACATTGATCTGCTCTAGAGATTCCATGATCAGATATCCATTTGTGTAGATGAAAAATGCTCACATCTTCTTTTTTTTAACAATATTTGTTTCTAGGCAGGGTTTGAATATGCAGGAGGAGAGACAATCATATTATTACAGCAGGACCCAAATCATGGCCCCTGTTGGGTTCGACCTTGGAGCTCACAGCTAATTTACACCGGCTGTATGACTAGCTTACAGACTATGCAATGCATTTCCCCACATTCAAAGCCAAGTACTTCAGTTTCAGGCTTCTCTTCACGATGGACCCTATAAAGGTTGAGTACATTCTCAAGACCAATTTCTCTAATTATGTCAAAGGCCTTGCATCTCATGAGATATGATATGACCTTCTGGGCGATGGAATTTTTAATACGAATGGGGAAATGTGGAAGCTCCAACGCAAGTCTGCCAGCCTTGAGTTTTCATCTAAGTTGTTACGAGATTATAGTGCGGATGCCTTCAGGAAATACGCCCTCAATTTAACCATGATTTTCTAGGGACAGGTAGCTCACAATAAAAATGTTGCCAATATGAGGCGCCAACCGGGTCTGTGAGTTTGGCACTGGCTTGTGACCTGCATTGTGGTTGTATGCTTGACTCATGTGTTTTTCTTTTTTATAAAAATTTTTTTTTTTTCCTTTTTTGTTTTAAACATTGTATTATATATGTATATTTACAAACTCTTAGAGAAATGATAATGTCTCTTGTGAGCTCCTCCATGGTTTGGTGCTTGGTCTGGGTGCTAGGCTATGAAGCTTTAAGTGGAGTTTGGAATGGACATTAACACTCCTCCATTGACAGACGATCATATTGTAGATAACATCATTGGTGTCATTTTCGCAGCCCAGGACACAACAACAAGTATTTTGACATGGATATCCAAATATCTGAGGGACTATCCTGCTCTACTGGAAGTTGTCATGGTAGAGAAAGAAGCTATCCAAAGAGAAAAACGTGATGGAGAAATCTCGTTAACCTGGGCTGACACCGGGAGGATGCCATTGATGTCGAGAGTTATTCAGGAGACTCTGAGAGTTGCCACAATCATATCATTCACCTTTAGAGAAGTTGTTCAAGACATGGAGTACAAAGGATTCGTCCATTTTGAATGGTCAGTCTCTTAACACTAAAATTTTGATATTTTTTTATTTTTTTTTATTGACCAGCACTTCTATGAACTATTCTGATCCTTTAGTCTCCATGAATTATCTTTTGTAATTTTCTAAACTGTGAAAGAAATAAACACCAGCACAGTTATGAAGTATTTATTTAGTCTATGTTATAGATATCTTAAATTGAGTTGTTCATATTTAACAGGGCGTTCACATTAAAGACAAACCATGCATATCATAGCATTGATTGTTTATTTATATTGCTTCTATTATAAAAGTGTTGTTGCTGCTATTATTTATATTGCTGCTATTGTTTATTTATATAGATCTGAAACATTTTCCTACAACTGTTGTTGATTGTTTCAGATATCAAGCCCTTCTATAAGCTATTATAAAAGACTACTAATATAATACATGGGTTAAAATACTTCCTTTATAGGACAACCTATAAGAAGAATTATTTTAAATATTTATCTGGTAGCCATTGTACCTATTGAACATTGTACCTATTGAACAGTGAAATTGCCATACTTATTCTCAAAGTTTAAATTTTCTATTGTTAGCAGGTTTATCAAAGGGGAAAATTAATAGAATAGGTGCCTTTTGATTCGTGTGTCTGATATTTATTTTTGGGTATTGCTTGCAGGTTAGGTGGCGCTGGAGGTAGAGCTAGAGCTTGGCCCTCAGGCCCAGATTTCAAACTAAGGCTTTGATACCATGTGTAGAGACCATACATAATTAAATCCAAAATTTCGTACATATAAAAATATAATTCCTTTCTCATACATAAATAATTCATTCACATCATAAGCATAAATATTCTGCATAAATTAAAATATATCTACAACATGAAAATAACTCAACAATTCACAATAAAATACTTGCTTCTGATGCTAATTCTCATTGATATGGTTGTCCCTTCCCTCTTGCCTTGCTACTACCTTGCCTAGCCTGATGCATTGACCAACTCTGCCCAAACCGACTAACCTCCTAGCCAGCTAGGAGCATCCTGTTCGGCTCCCTAGCTCCAGGAAACCGAAAGGAATCCTGGCCCCCGTGCCCAAAACCCCTAGCAACCCATTGCCCCCTGCAATGATACTCAAAGACTGCAGAACTCCACCACAGAACTAGAAAATCCAAGAAAAGAAACCAGAACTCTCGTCTCCTCCCCAAAATGCTTCCCTGCCCAAAAATGATGATCCTCCCCCCATAAGTCTCCTCCCGTCATATCCCCCTTTCACCGACTCTCTTCCCCCTCATTAATTTCCTTATCCCTCCTTTATTACCTCATCCCTTTATTTATTATCCTATCCCCTCCATTTAATGTTTCTTATCCCCTTATTTAATGTCTTATACCCTCCATTTAATGTTTCTTATCCCCTTATTTAATGTCTTATCCCCTCCCACATATGTAAAGCAATTAATTAAATAAATTAAAATTATTAAGCCCCTTAATTTATTACCCATGTCATTGAATGTGATATGTAATTAATTAATCAAAAGTTATAAGTAATTAATTAATAAATAAATATTTAATTAATATGATTAATGTTAATCATTGTTTAATTAAGACTATATTAGGACAATTAATTATCTAATTAATTTTTACTTAATAATCCCTAAGCATATATTCAACTAGGGTTGTTACAAGCACATGCCGAGCTTGTTTTTCATATGCATAAGATGACAATTTCCCAGAATAGGATAAAATGATTCATATCTGAGATTTGATGGTTTGTGTACTTTGCTCATGAATTACTGTCACAGTACCTTGGTGTGCCATGCTTCATCAATCCACTTCGAATGATCAGCCTCGAGTTAGTTATGTGGCAACGTTCTTTTGGTACGTCATTCGGGAAAGTGCTTGGACCGGTGATGTGAGGTGACCTGACCAACCGCCATCCTCCCCACGAGCTATCGACATGACGTTTTGAACCATGTGACATTGGGTCCATAGGAAAATTTGTTTCAGGCAATCCGCCATCTCCTCTGATGTGTGTTAAAGAGCGGCACGTGCTCCCCGTCGAAACCAGAGTCGTTTTCCCCAGTCTGCCTTTGTGATGTTAAGTTATGTGCTATTTGTTTGTCCGATGTAGACTTCGACCGTATATATGAGATTCTTCAAGATCGACAGCCCACCGATCTACTCCCTTCCCACTTCCACTACATTCATTCATACGCCACGAAATATAGTTGAGCACCTTGAACTATCGCACCTCTACTGTGGTATAGCATCTCGCTAAACTTTAGAAGTTTTTAGATCCCGATAAAAATTGTTAGGGTGGTAACACACCAGATGTCTTATATTTTATCTTTTCCCTTGTCTTTCTTCATATCTTTGACCTGTAGAGATAAGCTAGTTAGCTGACTCAAAATTTGATTCATACCTAATATGGATTCTCCTATAGGGGTTGATTCTATTTTCATGGAAATCTCCAATGCCTCAGCCTGCGAAGCAGCCTTTTGCTGCATCAAAGGAACTCTGATGTGTGGTAAGAGGGAAGAAATGAACCATTCCTTATTTTTCTCGTCTCGGATATGAAAACTCAACTGGATTGTTAAGGTCTTAAACCTCTAATCAAACTCCCAAACAAGTTCAACTACTTTTTTTTTATTTCTTTTTGTTCGGTAATTCATTGAGACTCTGACTTTGGTTTCTTGAATTTTTCACTCAACGTAGTCTTGATCTCATTCAACAGTTTAGTATATGCAACTCCTTTTACAAACTTCATGGACCAACTTAGTGTGCAGTCTCTCAAGGTAGTACTAAACTGAGATCTCTTAACTACTTGGTCATTGACTTGCTTAATACTTCATGCGACTTCACATATAAACCAATGTTGATCATAATATTCAGATATGTCTACCATAAATATAGGTAGCCTCATTTTATCTACCATAGATAGTCCTATATTTCCCGACTGAGTATGTGTTGAACTACTGGTAACAGTGCTCTAAGTGCTCTGATAACTCTGACTAATATAGTTACTTAACATTGTTAAAACAACAAGAGGAGTAATAGTACTTACTTCAAAAGTCTGCGCAGTTCCTGAAGTTTATGAATATTCTCAGTGAGGTTATTCAGTCTTCCCTTCCTCTTCCATAACAGACTTTGAATGTTCCTCATTCAATAACTCTTCTTCTTCTCCACCGTAGAACCCTTCGTCCTGTGCTAGTGGTTTGTGAGTCTGCTCAAATAAGTTTATTAGAGGAACCTCTCTGAAGGTTCTCCCACTGCACATATGTCCAACCTTTGTGTCATTGTTATTGTTTGAGTCCTTGAACATTACCTTTTCAATCTGACCAACTACTGTATCTTCAATATCTTCTTCTCATGAAATAACATCTTGATATTCAACTTCAAAAGGTGTAAAAATTTTCCTGTCGGACCCTTAAATAAATATCTCTCTGCTTGGCTATATGACTCTACTATGTCAATAGAAAACTTGGTGATGTACCCTCCAATGGTGCTATCAAACTAGTGATATACTTCTCTTGACATGGTGTTATCAAATCTCTTAACCTTCTTGATCATCGTCGACGTTCAAACAATAGATGGTCTAGATATGATCTCAAATTGGGTATCTATTGATTTGGATAAACACTTGTATAGATCCTTATGAATTCCTCCAAAGAATATCTCGTGTATATCAATAAAGATATACTTTCCTAACCAGAATTTGGTACTAATATTGGGATTCTTGTTCTGAGCTTCTATGAAGTCGTTTTCTTGTTCTTGTATCCACTTCTGGATATCTGTCTTCAATCAAAACCACCTTGACATTCCCTTAAGAAGATCTCACTCCCAACAATAGAACAATTTGTTAGCACAGGGGCAGACCCAAGGTTCATCTCTAACAATGCACCAACAAGCCCTAACTATTGGCCCTTTCGATAACTCCTACAAAGAAGATGCAGTCTCACCCAAAGCAGAAATAGTGGGTTGCAGGACATAGGTGTCTACAACTAGAGGGAATACAAAGTTGATCCAAGGAAACAACACACATCAAACTAGTTGTTCTTTATCTCCTTGAATCCTACTACGCAAGCAATAATTCAGATCTAATACAATGATGCAATAATAGAATAACAGAAGGAAAAATAACACAACATGGTGCAGACCCCCAGACTCTCAGGCCAAGGTTTGTGCAGGATCGTTCCCAATATACCCTCCTGAGTCTGATTGACTCTTCGATTCCTCCACAGTAATCCCACACACACACAATGTTTTCCATAGGTCCTTATGAGTGCACCCACATGATCAAACACAAGGCATCACCCAAATCCCCTTGACCATAATAAAGTCGTTCCCTTCACTAATTTGGGACTTTGGGTTTCATGATATTGTTATTTTCGATGTCAAGTTTTCGGCTCCTTAACCTGTTGAAACCCGAAATGCCGAAACCCAAAATGTCTGGCTGCATCCTCCTCCATGCCTATATTGCGCTCCACAACTTTGGGAATTCTAGATTAAGGAACCCCGATCCCTTGTCTTCTAAAATGCCGAAATGTCGAATCTAGATGTGTTCAACAAGGTTGGATTCCAACGAAACTTTTCACTGATTCAAAGTTTCAGACTTCGTGAATCCTGATGCAAGGTTCACGGCTCTTCAACCTCTGAAACCCCGAAATGGTCAATAGTTATTGACACTACCTGGAAATGAATACATGCCACCTTCCTCCTCAACTGTCCTCGGTCTCTGACATGGATTCCTACCACATGTCACTCTTCTCATCTTTCAGAACTCAAACAAGGCTTCGACTACCATTCCTGTGCCACTTTGAAACCCCAAATTCCGAAATGATTTGACGCTCCAAATAGATCACGATCAACGGTCCACATTGATTCCTGATACCAAAGTGATGGGTTTGTCCTTCCCTATCCACCTTGTAGCTTCTTTGGATCCTATGATCCTCGCAACTTCAGGAGTTCTCCTCAGAGAATTCTGACTGATCGTTCCCTCTTGACAGCTTCTGCAAAATGAACCAGTGTTCTTCCACTACAACTTAACTTCTGTGAGACGTTTTCAATCTCCATCTCCCTTTCATTACTTTCAAAGGTGCCGACCCTCCTGAGCCTTCACTTACAACTCAAGTCTCAAAAGGGCTCTTGCATGCACTCCTTGTGGAAGTCTTTCAAATACCTTCTAAGTATTTGATCCTTTGACTCTATGCACCCTCAGCAACAACAATCCTTCACTCTCTCCCTTAGTTGATAAGTCTTGAGAATTCCAACAACCTGCGCACTCCTTACATGGCCTCTGTGCTTCTCCTTCACTTCTGCTGGAATGAGAACAATGGTATCCCTCCTGAACATTCTGAGATAAAACTCAGAACCCTTGTCAATGCACACCTTGCGGATGTTTCACTGCACCCCTTGCAGGAATTTCTCTCAGGATGAGAAATAATTGAAACTCATTCTCTTCCTCTCTCAGGTTTCATATACTTAGCATGAAATCATACATTTAACACAAAACAACAACAAAGGCATAACAGAGAGAATAAAACAACTGTAAGCATACCATTCAGCATATGTAAACAACAAACATCATAACACCATGAAATCTGAATCAAAGCTTCATATATTAACTCAAATTGCTTCTGTACATGGGTTCTTCTCTACATCTTTCTGCTACAACTCTCTTCTCTTCTATTCTGTGCAAATGATACAATACTACAATGATACAATGGTGAGGGTGTTTATATTCATTTTTCCCTCCTACTCTCTAAACCGTCCAAACTATTGATTCAAACCTACCTACTTTCATTAACTGGGCTTAAATGCCTTTTACATTGACATATGAGAGAGAATCACTCAAGATCTATTTTATAATCATGCAAGTACGCTCCCCTTAACTACTACATTAACATCTATTCATTAATTTTTCAAAAATATTTCAAAATGTGAAGAATGCACGTTGCACTCCTCCATCTATCTTTTGCCTTCACGCTTGCTTGACTGCTTACAATGCTCCTGCATCATACTCCCTCTCTTGAAAATTTTCATGAACTCTTGTTCATGATCTCTTGCATGGTCTGTCCATGCTTCTGAATTTTTGTTTCATCTTCTCAACTGGCATCTTCAACTGGGTGTCCTTTCCACTTGACCAAGTATTCAAAATACTCTTTCCTCCTGATATTCCTGCTAACCCTTTTGTCAATTATTATTTCCATCTGTGGCTTTTCATCTACAGGCATTTGTTTTTTCCATTGAACCTCTTTTTGTTCCTTTTCTTCTCCTATTTCTTCAACTTTGTAAGGGTACAAATCTGCAACATTGAATATCAGTGAAATTTCGATCCCATCGGGTAATTCAATCTCATATGCGTTTGACCCAAATTTCTTCATGACTTTGCACGATCCAATCTTTTTCATCTTCAACTTATTATATGTTCCCCTTGGAAACCTTTCCTTCCTCAGATGTGCAAGAATCAGATCACCAACTTCAAATTGAAGTTCTCACCTATGTTGATCTACGCTATGCTTGTATTCTTGGCTTGAACTCTATAGTCGCTCCTTAACTCGACCGTGAATCTCCTTCATTGCTTCTTAAAAGTACTTTGCACTAGCACTCCTGAATTAAGCTTGTTATGAATCTTTCAATTTAGAAACTCCCCTTGGCTGCATTCCATATACAATTTGGAATGGACTTTTCCCTGTGCTTCTATTGTGTGGGTCATTGTAAGCAAATTTTGCCTGTGGCAGAATGTGATCCCATTGACTGTGGTGTTCAGTCACTAAGCTCCTCAGCAAATCTCCTAAGCTTTTGTTCAAAACCTCTGTATGCCCATCCTTCTGAGGATGATATGCTGAGATAAAAGACAAAATTGCCCCTAGATTCTTCCATAGATCCGACACGATACTCTTTAGCAAGCTGTGAAGTCTGATGACTTCCTTGAAAAACATATTCACAATGTGAGTTGCGTCACTGGTTTTCTGGCATGGTATGAAATGCACCATCTTGGAAAATTCGTCAACTACCACAAATATTGAGTCATATCCTCTTTGTGTTCTTGGCAGCCCCAATATTAAATCCATGCTCACTACATCCCACGGCCTCTCAGGTATGGGTAATGGCTGGTATAACCCTGTGTTCTTCCTTTTTCCTTTTGTGTGCTGACAAATTCTACACCTGTTCACAAATTTCTTAATATCCATCCTCATCCCTGGAAAAAAATATGAGCCATTTAACTTTGAGAATGTCTTATCATGACTGAAGTGTCAGCCCAATCCTCCACTTTGTTTTTCTTTCAGCAGATTCTCCCTCATGCAGCATTTTGGAATACATAGTTGATTTCCCCTGAACAATAATCCATCCTAGATCATGTATTTGATCCATTGGGTTCTTTCCCTAAGAACTATATTTTCAGATGCCTCATATGCTTCCTTAAAATCTAGATCATTCCTGTACATTTCTTTGAGGTTATCAAGACCCAAAGTTTTGAATCTGAATTCTTGCATAAGCAAACATTTCCTACTCAAAGCATCAACAACTTTGTTAGCAGTCCCATAAATATGCTTAATTACAAAAGTGAAATTATGCATGAATTCAACCCATTTAGCATGTTTTTGGTTCAACTTCTCCTGTTGAGTCACAAATTGTAAAGCATGATTATCACTGTACACAACAAACTCTTTAGGAATCAAATAATGTCTCCATTTCTTCAACGCTTGTATGACCGCATAGAATTCCTTGTCATATGTGGAGTACTTAACTTTCGCTTCATTCAGTTTTTCACTGAAGTATGTGATCAATCTGTCATCTTGGCTCAAGACCGCTCCTATTGCAAATCCACTCGCATCACACTTGACCTGAAATGTCTTGCTGAAATCTAGCAAAACCAGAATTGGCTGCTCAGTGATCCTCTTCTTCAACAGATTGAAACTCTTCTCTGCTTCTTCTGTCCAATTAAAAGATTTGTGTCTTTTCTTCACTTTATCCATCATTGGTGCACTAATTTCACTGAAATTTCGAATGAATTTCCTATAGAAACTTGCCAAACCATGGAAGCTTCGAACTTCAAATACATTCTTTGGCGATGGCCAATTCTTAATTGCATCTACCTTTTCCGGATCCATCTTCAACACATTTTCAGAGATAACAAAACCCAAATAAATGAGTTATGTCCTCATAAATGATGATTTCTTCATGTTTATCAACAATTTCTCTTCATGTAACCTCCCCATCACTGCAACTAAATGATTTAAGTGTCCTGCTTCTATCTTCCTGAAAATCAATATATCGTCAAGATATACAATGAAGAATTTCCCTATGAAATCCTTCAGGACTTTGTTCATCAATCTCATGAAAGTACCAGGTGCATTTGTTAAGAAAAATGGCATAACAATCCATTCATATAGCCCCTCATTCGTCTTGAATGTTGCTTTCCATTCATCGCCTTCTCTCATGCAAATTTGATGGTATCCTCTTTTTAAATCAATCTTTGAAAAGAATCTTTCTCCACTCAAGCAATCCATCAAGTCATCCATCCTTGGCAATGGAAATCTATATCTGATGCTAATCTTATTGATTTCCCTTAAGTCTGTACACATTCTCCAGCCTCCATCTTTCTTTGGGCTGAGCACTGTTGGAACAATGCATGGACTCAAGATTTCTCTAATCAATCCTTTGTCCATTAATTCCTAGACCTGTCTCTTGACTTCTTCATTCTCCTGTGGCATTAATCTATACGCTTCTTTGTTTGGTAAACTTGATCCAAGTAAAATATCAATGTGAGGGCTTATACTCCTGATCGGTGGCAACGAACAAGGTAGTTCATCCACTACTATATCAACAAACTCTTTTAGCAAATTCTGGATTTCTTATGGTAAATCATCTATCCTTGTACTAGTTAAAACGATTTTAGGCTTTCTGACCACAATAAATTGTGTGTCTTCCTTCCTCTTAACCTCCTTAAGAAGTTACTTCCCACTCATGAGAAGTATAGTGTTGGTCACCTCTGGTTTCACTTCTTTGTCCTTGATCAGAAGCAACATGTGCATCCTCCCATTTTTCTCCAGGGTGTATGTGTTCTTTCTCCCATCATGAATCACATTCTTGTCATATTGCCACGGTCTACCCAATAATAGATGACAAACATACATGGGAATGACATCACATAATATGTCATCCTTAT
>SNQJ01S0003401.1:319590-339615 GCA_010110895.2 Picea sitchensis | reverse complement strand
TCCTATTTTAAATTCAACTAAACATTGTTTAGTGACATTTACCTGATGTCCCTTTTGTAGCCACAAAACTCTGTATGGGCTTGGATGTACAATAGTCTCTAGCTCCATCTTTTCTACCATCTCTGTAGAAATGATATTGTCTGTGCTACCACTTCCCACGATGACTTTGCATACTCTGTCTTTTGTTTTGCAAGTAGTCTAAAATAGACTGTTCCTTTGGGCTGGGTTCTCAGCCTCCTTCTCTGGCGTTAAGAGAAATTTCCTCATCATTAAGGATCTTTTGCCCTCAACATCTTCTGCCTCAACATTCCATCCTTGAGCTTCGACAATGTGAGTCTCACTACCTTCTTTCTCTCTGTCTGGACACTCATAGGATTTATGCCCAATCTTTCCATAGGAAAATCTTTTCACTTCGCCACCTCTACCTCTTCCTCTTCCTTTCGCTCGAGGAAAAGTATTTCTATCAGCATACTGCCCTCTCTGTGAACTTCCTCCTCTCTCAAGTTGATTTTTAGGTTTATTCCCTTCTTCTTTAGATTTATGAGTTCTGTCTTGGGCAATTGTTTTGCCTCGGGATTGACTTCTTCCTTGACCTCTTTGACCTTTATTTCGGCTTAGCTTCTCTTCATCTTTCAGAGCCATCTAATATGAATCTTCTACAGTCTGAAGGGTCATCATGCTCATCTCATATTGAATGTCATATCTAAGACCATTCATGTATCTAGAAACCTTTTCATCATCACTTTCCCGATAACCTACCCTGATGTTTTTCTTATAGAACTCTTTAGTGTAATCCTTCACTGACATTAGCTTCTGTCTCAAATTTTTCATCCTCTGAAACATAGTGATTTGATAATCCTTGGGTATGAATTTGGCTTTCATCTTCGCAACCATTCTATCCCAGTTCTTGATTTTTTGCTTTCCTTTGCAGCGTCTGTCAGCCTCCAGTTCATCCCACCATAAAGTTGCATGCCCTCTAAGTCTAGTGACGACATGTTTGACCTTCTTGTCTTCCTCGACATCCTCATAGTTGAAGTATTTATCCAGAGTTCTAATACAGTCTAGAAGATCTTCAACATCTAGGTTTCCCTCATACATGGGAATCTCCATATTTTCCCTAGTACCTATCCTTGCAATAGCCCTGAATAGGAATTCATCTACAACATCTTCGACTGCGACTTCTTCGCCTTCGTTTCCATCTTAATTTTCACTTTCAGCTTCACTGAAATCACTAGCATCAACTTTGTGCCTCTGTGTTGTCTCCATGGAATATAACCTAGCATTTAACTCATGCATTTCCCTCTCCACTGCTGGATCAGGCATAGCCACTGGCCTGTCTCTTCTTCTCGGTGACATGGTTGTAAAATGTTCCTCTGTTCTCTACTACAGAAATAAAAGAACTCTTTCTAGGCTCTGATATGACATTGGTGCATACCCCTGAACCCTCAGGCCAAGGTCTGCATAGGATCGTTCCCAATCTACCCTCCTGAGTCTGATTGACTCTTCGATTCCTCCATAGGAAACCCACACACACACACTGTTTTCCACAGGTCCTTATGAGTGCGCCCATATGATCAAATTCAAGGCGTCAACCAAATCCCCTTGACCATAATAAATTCATGCCCTTCACTAATTCAAGACTTTGGCTTTCACGATATCGTGATTTCCAATGTTGAGTTTCCAGCTCCTTAACCCATCGAAAACTGAAATGCTGAAACCCGAAATGTCTAGCCATGTTCTCCTCCACACCTGTATTGCGTTCTACAACTTTAGGAATTCCAGAGAAAGGAACCTTGATCCCTTGTCTTCTAAAGTGTCGAAATGCCGAATCCTGATGTGTTCAACAAGGTTAGCCTCCAACGAAAATTTTTGCCGATTCATAGTATCAGATTTCACGACTTCGCAAATCCTGATGCAAGGTTCACGACTCTTCAACCTCCGAAACCCAAAAATGGTCAATGGTTATTAACACTACCTAAAAATGAATATGTTCCACCTGTCTCCTCAAATATCCTCGGTCTCTGACATGGATTTTTACCACTTGTCACTCTTCTCGGCTTTCAGAACTTGAACAAGCCTTCGCCTACCATTCCTCTGCCACTTCGAAACCCCGAATTCCAAAATGATCTCACACTCCAAACATATCATGATCAATGGTCCATGTTGATTCCTGATACCAAAGTGATGGGTTCGTCCTTCCCTATCCACCTTGCAGCTTCTCTGGATCTTGGGATCCTCGCAACTTTGGGAGTTCTCGTCAGAGAATTCTGACCACTCGTTCCCTCTTGATAGCTTCTACAAAATGAACCAGTGTTCTTCCACTGCAACTTAACTTCTGCGAGACACTTTCAATATCCATATTTATTTGAGTACTTTCAAAGGTGTTGACCCTCTTGAGCCTTCACTTACAACTCAAGTCTCAAAAGGGCTCCTGCATGCACTCCTTACAGCAGTCTTTCAAATACCTTCTAAGTATTTGATCCTTCGACTCTGTGTGCCCTCGGCAACAAAAATCCTTCACTCTTTCTCTTAGTTGATAAGTCCTGAGACTTCCAATATCCTTCTCACTCCTTGCATGGCCTCTGTCCTTATCCTGCACTTATACTGGAATGAGAACAACAATATCCCTCTTGAGCTTTCTGAGATAAAACTTAGAACCCTTGTCAATGCACACCTTGTGTATGTTTCACTGCACCCCTTGCAGGAATTTCTATCAGGATGAGAAACAATTGAAACTCATTCTATTCCTCTCCCAAGTTTCATATAATTAGCATGAAATCATACATTTAACAAAAAACAACAACAAAGGCATAATAGAGAGAATAAAACAACTATAAGCATACCATTCAACATATGTAAAAGGCAAACATCATAACACCATGAAATCTGAATCAAAGCTTCATATATTAAATCAGATTGCTTATGTACATGGGTTCTTCTCTATAGCTCTCCGCTAGAGCTCTCTTCTCTTCTATTATGTGCAAATGATACAATAATATAATTATACAATGTTGAGGGTGCCTATATTCGTTTTTCCCTCCTACTCTCTAAACTGTCCAATCTATTGATTCAAACCTACCTACTTTCATTAACTGGGATTAAATGCCTTTTACATTGACAGATGAGAGCGAATCACTCAAGATATATTTTACAATCATGCAAGTATGCTCCCCTTAACTACTAAATTAACATCTATTCATTAATTTTTCAAAAATATTTCAAAATCTGAAAAATGTGCGTTGCACTCCAACAACTATCTTTCGCCTTCACACTCGCTTGACTGCTTATGATGCTACTGTATCACAACATTAATCACACAGAACAACAAGATATATGTTGTTCACCCTCTCCCTAGGGCTACATCCACAAAACTTTGTTTCTTGATATTATGGAAAAACATACAGTTCTATATGCGCTCTTAGCTTTCATATCTCTCTCTCTTTCTCTCCATCCCCTGCGCACCTAGTTGCAGGGTTGATCTTCGCACCTAGATGGATATATTACAACACCAGAGTTCTCTCACACACAACACTTCCCTTACTTACAACAATACCAACTCTCAACCAACAATAACAATAACAACCAACATTGAACCCACAACAACCCATCCTAGGTCCTCTAGACCTTTATTTATACATTACAATGACTCTCGGACAACCTTGGGTCGAAAACTAGGTGTCAAAACCCTAAATACCAAAACCCTATGTGTATAAAACCCTAGGTCCACTTTGAACCACGTTTTCCAGGCTTCGCCATCCTGTATTTCCATATTTCCCGTGAAGTGATCCAAAGAATCCATTGGTGGCTTTTTCCACTTGCTGAGTTGTCCATGATCCATCCTCCTTCCTGATCTATTCTCCTTGATCTTCTCGTCCAACGACTTATTTTCCGTTACAACCTCATAGTTCCAGAGTTAGAGAAATCCTCTTGGAACTACTACCATCTCGGTAATTCCACGATATTTCTCCACTCTACTTCAGAACTTAAATTTATGCGAACTAGAAAGGAAATTCCTTTAAACTAGTAGTATAACAGACCTTAGGTTCATGCCCATGGCCTTAACCAAATTTTGGCTAATAGTAGAGCTTGTAGCCAGAGATTTGTCGGACGGTCCATATGAATAGGGTCTAGGAACCCTGCGCTAAGCTCAAATGGAGGTAGTTCTCAATGGTTTCAGATCTTTGGGAACTTGAAGCCTTGGGATGTCAAACTTCACTACTGTCAAAATTACCCGAATGTCAGAATCATGAAAGGTTTTCAGTCATTGATCTAGGGATTCTATCGGGCCCCTTATAGACCATCCAACCTTCAAGTGGAAGGTTTCACACATGGTACTTCGACATAGTACTACCTTAGGAAAGAAGAGTTGTAGTTAAGCCAAAACAACTGAAGTTCAGAGCCATGAGGTGACTAGGACCATTGATCAGAGGAACCTTTGGGTTCCTTCCTAATTGTCAGATTTGGGATATGGTCAAGCCGATGTTGACCAACCTTGGGAGAAAAGAATATCCTTAACCACAAAACCCACGAGTGTCGAACTCCAAAAGTAACAAGATTTGTAGGTTGCTGGATCTACATGGCCGGATCTCGATTGTTCTAGGTTTTGTGAGCACCCTTTTGTGTGCTAGGTTTATGGTGTGGGAGGAATTTCTCTTGAAGAATATAGAAAAGGATTGGATGGGTTTTATTTCTTTTTTGAGAAGGGTTTCCCATGATACTTCTTGTGTACTTGTGCATGGTGTTTTCTTCTTGTGATGTTGGTCACTACAACAAATTGTTTATGGTGTAACTGAAATTGTCTATGGTTCAAGTAAAATGATAAATTTGGAATGAAATTCATGCTTGATCCTATATTAATGAAAACTCAACATGGTATCAGAGCATAGGTCTTAAATAAACCACTGCACAAGTCTTCAAGGAAAGCGGTCCTCTTTTTGTAGAACCATACAACCCTCCTATGGTTTCCAAAAATTACCTATGGCCCTCCTTCTTTCTCAGTTTCATCCCTTAATCCTTTGAATTTGGTGATAATTTTGGCATAGGAGAGTACAACCTCCTCCAGTGCACCTCCATAGACTCTAAGAGTGAAATTATGATCATTATGAATTTTTCTCCCTAGGTTGTCTAGGGCTTCACATTTTTCTACAGACTTTTGGCTTTGGGGTTTCTACAGCTCATTCAAGGATCTCTTCATCTCACCAATATTCATGTGACTATCTCAAGTCCTATTTTTGGTAGTCATAAGCCCAACAAAACTTATGGTTGTTATCCTAGCCTAGCCGTTAGGTTTTCTAGCCCAGTTGGCAAGGGTTAGTGAAAAATCTAAAAATATGATGACGAAAACCCGGGTGGAAGATAGGCTTGATGGATCAAGAAACTTTAGTTAAAAATATCAATATGAAAAAAGGTGAAAACGTTGCTATCTTATTCATGAAGATGTTAGATATCAGAGATCAACTAAGTCCAAATTGGATAAATCATATGAGCACTCTCAAGTATGCACTTGTATATATTACTTGTATCATTGTCATGAGGGTACCTGGAGGAGGAAGGAACCTTTTTTGAAATCATGTATACAGAGGGATCTCAGTGCACTCAAAAGAACAACATACTGGAAGCGAAGACTTCAAGTTTGATTGTTTTAATTATCATACCTATAACCTACATTTCTAAATTTTTCTACATTACAAGTAGGTGTTGTAGTTGTGACAACAAATCGTTTTGATTATAGAGATGTACTCATTATTCTCTTTAGGAGATATTCCTATTTTGTTTCCTTTCATTTGTTTTCTTGTTCCAGGAAGGTTAAAAAACAAAGGAAGATGGTTATCCTTCAGATTTCAGATGGAGTCACTTGACTCAGGGGGAGTCAACACTATTTGAGAAGGAGGAAGAATAGAACCATCATTGAGGCAACCAAAGAAATGATGCATGATCAGAGTATTCCTATGATTATGTGGGAAGAAGCATGCATGATAGTAGTATATGTTTAGAAAAATATTCCTCGCCAATTTTTGAAGAGCATAAGGAATCCTTCACCGGATTGAAACCCGAGATTGAACACTTTAGGATATTTGGGTGCCCAATGTGTTTTCATGTATCCAAAGAGAAGAGATCCAAGATAGACCCTTCAACGAGAAAGGGTAAATTTGTGGGATACAATGTATTTTAGAAGGCATATCAGATCTACATCCCTGGTTGGAGACAGATTAAGATAAGAAGATATGTTGTCTTTGAAGAAGAAATAGCCTGTCAAAGATCCAGAGAATCTCAGATGGAGATTGACAGTGAGACAATACATTCTCCCCCTTCCATAGTTCATGTAACATCCCTAGCCACCAAAAGGCTTGGAAATGCCACTACTCATATGCTTTACTTAGATATAATACCAAAATTGTCACATCCCTAGCCACCAACAAGCCCAACAATGCTACCATTGCGGAACATTCACATATAACATGCATTTTACCTAAAATTAAACACATAACACAGATTTACTGATACCGTTCATATTCAAACAATATTAACAGTAAATCCACATGCAACATAATACATGATAACTTTCAAGCATCACAATCATGCATAACATATAAATTAAGAACATACTGATACTTATCTTTTCAACTAGAGTAACACCGCCAACTACGTAAAGACCTTGCATGAACCTCCTAGCCATAGACCACGATGCTCATCACACTCAGCAGTGGATCACCCCTGAGCTGGGACTAAGATCTACCCAGGGCAAGAGATTCCTAGACTAGGCCGAGGTTACATGAAACTGCACAATGAAACCAGAAGGATTCTCCCTAGGAGCTTTCTTACGCCCACTACTCACATAATCTCATTCCCCACATGATTGTTCCACCCAAGAGTATACACCTTCACTATCACACAGTCCATTGGTTGCTTCACCTCCCTCTGAGGGTCTCGACAACAGGTTGAACCAAGAATTCTCTGATCTTCTTAGTTGGTGTTGGACTCTCTTTGGGAGAAAAAAATTTCCCACCAAACTCTCTCACTTGGAGAGAGTTTCCCACAGGCCTGACAACCTACCTCTTCAACCACAACCACCTCCCTCAACTGGAGAGTGTGTTGCACACAGGCTCAACAACATGCTTCTTCAACTTCATTCCCACACAAGGAGGACAACCATAAGGCTCAACAAGGAACAAACGGGGGAAACAAGCCATACTCATCCAAGGAACTGCATGACAGCAACAACCAACAATTATGACACACACGACACAGACAAATATAGGACCCTTGGGCTTCACAGACGATGCGGATCAGTATGCAATTCTCTTTGGGCTTAGGATGTGTGACCAGAGAACAAAATACAAAGGATGATGATGGAGGTCTCGAGTTCAAGTAGAGGATGGGAGAATGGATGGGACAAACAACCTTCATGTGAGGGTTTCCTTCACTATGTGTGGGTATGTATATGTAGACATAGATTCAAAACCATTCAGATGCCCCAGATCCCAACCAACCTAGGCAGAGGATGACAGAATGAGCGAGCGAACCCCCTAACACAGTTTGACTCCTTCAACTTTAACTGCGTGCACCCAGGTCGACACTTGTCTTCATGGAAATACATGTGCTCCATTTATTCTGCATCCCCTTTCCAGGAACTTAGGACAACACTCAACATGTCCACCTTAGCCTTCAAGAAATAATAATAAATCATTATCCCCTTTAGAGGCAAGTCCCCTAGCTTATCCCCTAGGCCTACACACTTAGCCTCCTCCCTTACCCAACCTCGTGGAATATTAGTACCCCATCACTCTTTCTTCATGGTCGGTCTACATGCAATGATGTTTATATTTTATTGATGACCTGCATAATTACATATACAAAATCAGGCTCTTGGCCTTTAACACCTAGGCTCTCCAGCCTAATCACCAAATAAGCCTCCTATATTATTATAACTCAGCTCATCAGCCTACAAATCATGTTTACAATACTGTTGGAAGGCCCACATGATTTCATTATTTGAACAAGAAACTACATTTTATATGACTTCCTACACCTCATCCTCTAAATATTACTATTTGGGGGTCATTTTTGAATTATAAAAGATGTTTGATTATTCTTTTTATTTTGCGTTTTCATGCTTGATTCATGATTGAAAGCATGAATCAAACCTAATTTCGTATTATATCCATATTCAAAACATGTTTTTAAAGGTTCATTGTGACTTACACCTACTTCATATTTCATACTTAAATGGTCTTCCATTGGAGTTTAATGGATGTCAATATAATACCCATGTTGGTTTTCTTTTGGACTGTAAGCTTATTTGTTTGAATCCTTTGTAAATCAAATATAATACCAAACATCGAATTGCATTTGAATTGTAAAAATATATCCATTCGAACCCTTTGCAAATCAAATATATCCATTACATAATGTGGGGATTAAATTCACCAAAATCATATCATGTACTTTGTTTTGGCTAGTAGAATGAATTAACAAGCCTCTCATTTCAAGTTTAGAGTTTGTGTAGTGTGATGTATTCAAAACTTTCATTACCAGGAGTGTTCAAACCCCATAACCAACACCTTCATGTGTATTCTATGATTGCATAGGTTTTCTTCTTATTTTTTTTTCATGGTATCTGCTCATACTTATCCCTTTTAATCCTACCATACAAACCTAAAGTCGTTTTGAGTAGCCCCTGCTACATTGTGGCACCTATGAAGCAAATCCAACCAAATGACGATGAGTTTTCTGTTTTTTAAAACCCTGTAATTGCATGCCAGAGACACATTTTTGCGGGAGCATTTATGAGAAAAACGTTACGAATTAGCCAAAACCCTTTAAAATGCCTTCAAAAAATTGGGTCATTTACCTTCATCACGAGCATATTCTTTAGAAATGATACATTTTCATAGATAAAACTCACTCTTTGGAGGGAAAAATATCATAATTTCTTTGTAGTTGAGGTAAGCGTTTTTGCTTGTTTTGCTCAGAGATCTAAGCTTTTTATTGGTTTTGTTGGGTTCCAAGTTATATATGCCCTTCCTATGTTTATGAGAATGCAGTAGAATTTTCCCCTCTATCTCAATAAAAATTTCAACTCTTGCATGTCTAACCCTATTGTCGAAAAGTTATGTTTTCATCCACAAAATGACTATGCTATCACAGATCTACTCTCTGTTGCAGTTCAAAACCCATTGGGAGAAAGCCACTATCTGATTTCATGTTCAGAAAATCATGGGAAGAAGTCTTAGATCTATTAAAGGATAAAAACCCTCCTATTAATGAGTATGATCAGGGTTTCATTAACAAATCAATAATTCGGTTTTAATTTGGTAAACAAGAGGATTAAGCAGGTTGGATAATACGCAACCAATTTCATTATTTTAAATTCAGATTTATTAAGTGTCTCCTTGGCAGATTGTTGGAATAGTAAATGGTTTTTTTTTGTTTTGATTATGTTTTAAAAAATAAAATATTTCATTTTCATCTTTTGTTATTTTTTTTTTACTATTTTAGACTAGCTACAACAACCTCTAGCTTATGTTTTTCTAAAAATTAGTTTGAAGCCAAGTCAATTTCTCATATAAAATTTAGGAATTGTTAGTTAATAAAATATTTGACTTGCTTATTTCAGTTTTTTTTCCAGGATAGGGTCTATATGATGCTTATATTATGGGATGGAGCATGCTGGACTTAGTTGATTAGCTATTTCCTTTTTTATTATTTTGTAAATAGGAGAGAACTTTCATAAATTTTGAAGATATAGTTTAATCATGAGTGGCTCTAGGCCCTCTATATTTGTGATTTTTAGATATTTTTGAGATTTGATCCTGTCTTAAAATATAGAAAGTTTAGTTATCATAAACTCTTTAAATACTCTATATTTTGTAAAGGGAATCATCTTGGTTGAGGGCAAGAGATGGACGAGTGATTCCAAGACTTAATGGAACAACATATATGCATTTTGACTTTAGCCTTTTGTTAATGATGTTTTTATTTACGTTTTATCAATCCTAATACATTAATAGGTGTGATAACTTTAGACTTAATGATCTATTATGTGCAAGATGTTTATTTTATAAATAATATCTATAAATTGCTTCTCAAAATATACATGCTGTGATCATATCTTCAATTAAAATGATATGATTTATCTTTGAATTTGAATTGAATAATGAAATCCATAGATTACTTTCAGATTTATCTTGATGTAATCATGTGCAATTATAATTTATGAGATCACAGGTTTATGTTTGTGGTTCCTCTTCTGTCATTAAAACCTAAGCTGCTAATACAGGTTTTGAATTTATTTAGAACAGTCACAAGGTTCATTGCAGATTTCTCTCTTGGACATGGTAGTTGGATGTTCTCTACTCATGCAGTTTCTTGGATACACCTCACTAACTCACTAACAGGTTAGCTCCTTTATATTTTTCTATCATTTACATATTAGTGAAACTAGAACGTATGGTTCAACATTTGACTACCCACATGTTTATGTTTCATAGTATATTTAATACAAGAATTTGGTAGATTTATAATTGAAGACAAAATAGTGTTTTAAATGTTCTTTCTTTATCTACTTCTCAACAGAAATAACTTTCGCATTGGATTTCATAAGTTTCGATTAAAACTTGCAATTTGTAAATGATGTATATAAGTGATGTTAGCATATTTTATACTTAAAATACCTACAATAGATATGTTATAACATATGTATATAAATAATTTATAGTATTAGAAATTAATTAGTTATTTCTTTGTTAAATTTTATTTTCATTTAGGATTTTAGATTGGCTAACGGAGCCATTAAACCCATTAGAACGAGTTACACCAAACGGTTTGGGTTATTTAGATAACCCCGGACCAGAATCGTTCTTCTAGTTGATAGATGGTTATTTTTGGCCGTCAACAAATGGCGCTAGAGGGAGGGCCAGACTGACAAGATGGCCTTGTAGGAGCTTTTATTTCAAATTTATTTAATTTTCCCATGGCTCCCCAAATCATTGCGATAAAACATGCTTTCCACTTCTCACTACCAGTTATTCCCAACAAGACAACTAATCTCTTTTCAGAACCCACCTTTGATGGTGAAGGAAACACATCTATAGTGGATCATATTTCTAAATTTTTTTATAAATATTTAATACATAAGATCATCGATCCTAATGTCACATGTAGATTGCTTGCCCTCACTTTCCGAGTTTAGGTTAAATGTTGGTTTGATTCTTTTCGGGCTAATTCTATTCATTCTTTCTCTGAGTTTGTAATTGAACTTTTATCAGATTTTAGCAACTATGATTACGATGAATTAAGTGAAGAATTAAGTTTATTAAGGAAAGAAAATGGTGAATCATTCAATGATTTTGAAATTAACTTCATTCATGTTTGTACTAGATTCCATTTGAAATAAATGTCGCTTATTAATGAATGGTTTGAATATCTCATTTCTCTCTCAGACAAGAAAGATCAATTAATTGTTAACCAATATGAATTGAGCACTAACACTCAATCTCAATATGATTCAAATTTTGATGTTGATCTTGAAGATTTTGAATCACCACAATTTTTGTCAACTTCTTTCATTTCCGAAAATCATGAGCAACATCATCTTTTGAAAAATGAAATTGCCACCTCTAATCATTCTTTGTCAACGATGTCTCCTCTTGTCGAAGAAGGAACCTTGACTTTAAAAGACAAAAGTTGTCACACTCTCATAGGTTTTATAATTGTTTCTAAACTAAAAGAGGCCAAGTGTAAAGTCAATAATCATGTAGACATTAAATTTTCCCCTAATTTAGTTAAACAAATTCTTGATCAATCAATAGGAGACAAAATCATCAGTCAGACTATTAATCAATCTTCTATCTCTAGTGATTTTCCCTTAGTTTTTCCCCTACATAATGAACCAAATTGTCTCTTAAAAATGATCTTGTATTCTTTGAAAGAGAATATAACATAGGTTGATCAGTTTATACAAGGAGAGGGGACAAAACTAGATTTCGAAACGCTTATACCTATCATTTCAAGAGATGCATTTCGTCTCCTCAATTCTTCTACATATTATTCCTTGTACCCTGATATTTTTTATCCTAATGTTGTGCGATTACATGTTCCATATTACCTTGGAGATAATTCAACATTATATAATCAAGTACAAATAGATTACCGAATAGAATATAAAGAGGGAAATAATTCTGCCCATGAACATATTAATTTTTATTCTCATCAATTAACTGTGGGTAAATCAAGAAATGATTTGAAAGAGTCCAAAATTCCATCTTCCATTGATTCATCTCAATTTGTGTTTCGAGAAGGATCTAAATTTTTCCATAATAATTATGAGGTTGGAAAATATAATCGGCCAAATATTACTACCAATGATGATTATTCAAAAATATGGGTCGTTCCATCTATTTCACCTCAAATAGTTAACCTTGAAATATCTAATCTCAATGGAAAGTTTCAAGAGAATGAAACACTTATTTTTTGATCGAGAATCATGATAAGTTCTCGCCATATTGATCCAACCTTTTTACAAGATTCTTTCCTTGGTATTCTAATACTTTATTCTCATTGGGAATATATGTCACATGTGAATTCTTTAAAACAATCCCATGTCAATAATTGCATGTATCATGATAGGATTGTAGATTGGTTGGAGTGTTCATATCTCAAAAAGTTTCTAGGGAATGGTAAGATTATCTTCACTTTATTTAGAGATCAAGGAGGTAACTTTAACACACTCATTTTGTATCCTTCAGATGGAGAAAATATGGAACGGAAGGAAAATTGTCGAGAGTATGGGGCACTTCGGTCTAGGTCGATGGTTATGTTAGGTCCCCATAACTCTCACAAGCTTCATAATCTCATTTTTTCATATTTTTGTAACCCATATAATGACGGCTCAAGGATTCATACAACAAGAATATTCAAGGGGTGGTAAGATCATGCTTGCCTTGTTTTTAAATGATGATGATAAAGGTGAGTATGATATATTTTTGTCATTTTTTGATATACTACCATTCTTGATAGTAATATTTGATTTTGTTTCTACTGTAGGATTGGAGTTACTCCGATGGCTACATTGGAAGCATGACTTCACATAGTATTATGATTTGTTTAGTAGTTAGAGTAAGTGTAGGAGTAGGTTTTATTTTATCTTTATTTCTCACTGTTTCTCTTTGTAATAATGCAGTCATGAACACAAGTGGGCGCACAAAGAGAACCATAATATGACTGTTGTCAGGGAAGTCTTCTTGATCTTTTTCTCTCTTCTTTTCGTTGAATATTTCTTTTCAAAGCCACAATATTATTATGAAAATTTTAATGGAAAGTAAAGAGATAAATAAATATGAATTGTAAATTCAACCCTAACCCAAGGTACCACGAGTAGGACTGCATTCACATCAATGACGATTATTCTATTTTCTTTTAGTATCTCAAGAGATATTTCGTGTGATGTTTTCAGATCCACCCTCTTGTAAATATTTTTAATTTTCTTTTTCATTTTGGTTTTTTTTGTTTTTGGTTTGTTTCTAAAAAATTATGTTTGGGTCACCATTTAGTTCATGAAAGGATACCAGAAATCTCATCATAAAGCAACAATCGAGGTCATTTCAAAGCATTAATGTTGTAAATTGCTAAAACTCATACTAGCAAAATAAACTTTCTGTTCAAAATAGTCTTCCTAGATTCACTTTATAATCATGAGAGGATACGATCATCATTAAAACTCTTGAGGATGTCCTTGTTTTTAAGAAAACAACTCAAGTATGCCTTCCCATCCTCGAAATTTTTTTCTTATCAAAAAACTAAGTTTAGATCATGATGAAGGTCGTAGAATGAGAAATTAAGTTGGAAAATATAAATTTGTTCGAAGTGTGAAATTTTCAACATCACCCCGCTCTCCTAGAGATCATAAAGTTTATGTCAAATTGTAAATAACTTCTAGAGAGATGAAAGCACTGTAAAGTGTGGGAAGTGTCTATAAACCCGTTCGGATACTGAAAAAGTCTGTTGGCAGTGGGTAAATGAATGCATGATGCCAAGGAAACTTCGCGGGGGTATTGAACAAGCCTTCTAGTAGCGAAGCAATGTCGAGTTCAAGAGAATTATCAGGTATAACTTTTTAGTATTAATCAGAAAGTGTCCTTCATCTTGAATTGATATTTCTTGGAAAGGTTAGAGGTGTCAGAGTGGGTTAATTGACATCCCTGCCGAGGCTATGGATGCATGTTGCTAGTAGTGGCCTTATCAATAATATTGGAGTAATTTTCCTAAACGTCATCTCACTCGTAATTAAAACGTGTCATCGGTTTTCATTTGGACAGAAACACATCTGACACTAGACTATGTGATTTTGATTTTGATTGAGATGCTTGACCTGTTGTCATTTGTTCTTTAATTTATCAATCATTCTTATTTGTCCTAATGTGAACTCTCTGGTGATGCAGAGATAACTGCTTCTCCCAGTAAGTTTCCATTGTTGGCATTCCCACATGATTTCATTATTTGAACAAGAAACTACATTTTATGTGGCTGCCTACACCTCATCCTCTAAATATTACTATTTGGGGGTTAGTTTTGAATTATAAAATATGTTTGATTATTCTTTTTATTTTGCGTTTTCATGCTTCATTCATGACTGAAAGCATGAATCAAGCCTGATTTCGTAATATATCAGTATTCAAAACATGTTTTTAAAGGTTCATTGTGACTTACACATGCTTCATATTTCATACTTAAATGGTCTTCCTTTCGAGTTTATCAAATGCCAATATAATACCCATGTTGATTTTATTTTGGACTATAATCTTATTTGTTTGAATCCTTTGTAAATCAACTATAATACCAAACATCGAATCACATTTTAATTGTAAAAATATATCCATTCCAACCCTTTGCAAATCAAATATATCCATTACATGATGTGGGGATTAAATGCACCAAAATCATATCCTGTACTTTCTTTTGGCTGGCAGAATGAATTAACAAGCCTCTCATTTCACATTAAGGGTTTGTGTAGTGTGATGTATTCATAAATTTCATTACCAGGAGTTTTCAAACCCCATAACTGAGACCTTCATGTGTATGCTATGATCACATAGGTTTTCTGCTTATTTTGTTTTCATGGTATACGCTCAAACTTATCCCTTTTACTCCTACCATCCAAACCTAGAGCTGTTTTGAGTCACCCCCATTGCATTATGGCACCTGTGAAGTGAATCCAACCAAATGACTCTGACTTTTTTGTTTTTTTAAACCCCGTAATTGCATGCCAGAGACACGTTTTTGCAGGAGCATTTCTGAGAAAACCATTACGAATAAGAAAAACCCTTTAAAACCCATTCCATAAATGGTGTCATTTACCTTCGTCATGGGCAGATTCTTCAGAAATAATATAGTTTTAGAGATACAAATCTCTCTTTGGAGGGAAAAATCTCATAATTTCTTTGTGGCAGAGGTAAGCATTTTTGTATGTTTTGCTCAGAGATCCAAGCTTGTTATTGGTTTTGTTGGGTTGCAAGTTATATATTCCCTTCCTCTGTTTATGAGAATGCAGTAGAATTTTCCCCTCCATCTCAATAAAAATTCCAACTCTTGCATGTCTAACCCTACTGTCGAAAAACTATGTGCTCATCCACAAAAATACTATGCTATCACAGATCTACTCTATGTTGCAGTTCGAAACCCATTGGGAGAAAGCCACAATCTGATTTCATGTTCAGAAAATCATGGGAGGAAGTCTTAGATGTATTAAAAGATAAAAACCCTCCTATTAATGAGCATGATCAAGGTTTCATTAACAAATCAATAATTCAGTTTTAATTTGGCAAACAAGAGGATTAAGCAGGCTGGATAATACTCAACCAATTTCATTATTTTAAATTCGTATTTATTAGGTGTCTCTTTGGCAAATTGCTGGAATAGTAAATGTTTTTTTATTTTTTTATTATGTTTTAAAATATGAAAGATTTCATGCTCATTTTTTGTTAATTGTTTTTTTTACTATTTTAGACTAGCTACAAAAACCTGTAGCTTATCTTTTTCTAAAAATTAGTTTGAAGCCAAGTCAATTTCTCATGCAAATTTAGGAATTGTTAGTTAATAAAATATTTGACTTGCTCATTTCATTTATTTTTTTCAGGATAGGGTGTATCTGATGTTGATCTTATGGGATGGAGCATGCTGGACTTAGTTGATTAGCTATCTCCTTTTTGCTTATTTTGTAAATAGGAGAGAACTTTCATAAATTTTGAAGATATAGTTTGATCATGAGTGGCTCTAGGCCCTCTATATTTGTAATTTTTAGGTCTTTTTGAGATCTGATCCTATCTTAGAAGATAGGAAGTTTAGTTATCATAAACTCTTTAAATACTCTATATTTTGTAAATGGAATCATCTTGGCTGAGGGCAAGATATGGATGAGTGATTCCAAGACTTAATGGAATAACATATATGCATTTTGGATTTATCCTTTTGTTAATGTTGTTTTCATTTACATTTTGTCAATCCTAATACATTAATAGGTCTGATAGCTTTAGACTTAATGATCTATTATGTGCAGGATGTTTATATTATAAATACCATCCATAACTTGATTCTCAAAATTTACATGCTCTGATCATATCTTCAATTAGAATGATAGGATTTATCTTTGAATTTGAATTGAATAATGAAATGCATAGATTACTTTCAAATTTATCTTGTTGTAATCATGTGCAATTATGAGATCAGAGGTTTATGTTTTTGTTTCCTCTTCTATCATTAAAACCTAAGCTACTAATACATGTTTTGAATTTATTTAGAACAGACACAAGGTTCATTACAAATTTCTCTCTTAGACATGGTAGTTGGATTTTCTCCACTCATGTAGTTGCTTGGATACACCTCACTAACTCACTAACAGGTTAGCTCCTTTATATTTTTCTGTCATTTACATATTAGTGAAACTAGAATGTATGGTTCATCTTTTGACTACCCACACGTTTATGTTTCATAGTATATTTAATACAAGAATTTGGTAGATTTATAATTGAAAACAAAAATGAGTTTTAAATGTGCTTTCTTTATCTACTTCTCAACATAAATAAATTTCGCATTCGATTTCGTAAGTTTCGATTTAAACTTGCAATTTGTAAATGATGTATATAAGTGATGTTAGCATATTTTCTACTTAAAATACCTATAATAGTTATGTTATAACATATGTTTATATATAATTTATAGTATTAGAAATTAATTAATTAATTAATTTATTTATTTATTTTGTTTTCATTTATGATTTTAGATTGGCTAACGGAGCCATTAAACCCATCAGAACGAGTTACACTAAACGACTTGGGTTATTTATACAACCCCAGACTGGACTCGTTCTTCTAGTTAACGGACGGTCATTTTCTCTTGCCAACAAATACATAATATAACTGGACTCATCCTTGGGGATATTACAATCCCCTCCCCTTATTTTTTCACTGTCCTTTGTGCAACTTTTACACAACATCAGCAAGAGTTTTTTTCAAAATCTTCAAAAAGATGTTGGTATTCTGTCTGCATAACATCCTCAGGTTCCCATGTCATATCCTTAGGACCATAAAAGGTCCATTGGACATTTACAGTCCCTATGGCTCAATTCCGGAGTTTCTTGCCTTTTGGGTCCAATATGCACACATGATGCACTTGCAAGACGCCTTATTTCTCCACCTGAATCACATTCAAATCAATAACATGATTAACATCAAGTATATATTTATTAAGCAATGAAACATGAAACACATTATATACATTCATGGATGCAGGTAATGCAAGCATATATGCAATGCATATATATGTATATACAAGAAATTCTAATAACATTATAACCTATATACAAGATACACAACATAAAATAAATAGAGAATTGTACTTATCTTTTGATTGAGAAGACCTTCCACATCAACATGGTCTAGACCAAGGTACCAAACCTCAAAAGTACTCCAACCAACGTTCTCTCCTTCCCCACATGCCTTTTCTACACCAAGAGTTTACAGCTTCACTGTGACACAATCCATCGGCTATTACACCTCACTTTCCTTCAGCTTCAACAACAGGTCGGCTTAGGAAGTCTCAGAGCATCGTGGCTCCTGAAATTCCAACTTCCCTCAAATATTTCCAATCAACATCTTCCTCGAGCTACTCTTTGTATTCAAAATTCTAAATTTAATGAACATCATCTCATCTACATCACACGCATGAAATTTTCATGAGAAAACATAAAAGAAATCATTTTAGGAACTCCAATTAGCTCAAAAGGGAATTCAACTTTTTCCCCAAATCATGAAATTCTATTTCATAATTCAGTATTTCCTGTACATTATAATTTAATTGCAATATGTAAATAACCATATGCAGTGAATTTAGAATTGTCTAGATATAAAAATTCAATCACAATTACCCAACAATTAAATAAAATAGAATGACTCAACATTCTATGCATATGCATGTTCACAGTAATATCTGTAAGTTCATTACCTTTTTTTCTGAACAAGAAAATTTCTTGTAGTCAATGCTCATGTGACTACTTGAATTGCAACTTTCCTATTGCAATGTCTAACACCTCCATGAAATGTCCTCAACTTCATGAGTTAAAAACTTTTCAGTTGTTAGTAACAATTATTTCCATGCAATAATATATATGAATGTACTTACAAAACTCATTCAGCCATTGCATTTAGTACACAATTCTATCTCTTACCATGCATGAGTGCAATTCTCAGTGCATACTTATTCCTTGCATTGAATTACATAATGCTCTTCATCTCAGTCATGTATATCACCTTCCATAAGTTGGAATTATGGCCAATGTGTTGACACATTCTCCACACACTTCCTATTGTCTTCCCAATTAATTGGTTGCCTTCATTTTCAACCCAAACACCACACCAAGAATATAATTATGTGGTGTTCATTAGTGTTAGCAAAAAGGTTGCAGTCCAAGTTTTATTTAAAGGTAGGAATCTTTTAGTACCTGTGTGGCTCATAACCTTTCCATATCCATACCTTTCCATATCCAACCATGTCCTGGTATCATACATGACTAGCTTACTGGCATTCATTCCTATAACAAGTTCTTATCTTTTAATTCTTTGGTTACTACCCCATAACCAAATTAACATGGCATTCTACTATGTCAGTCTGTGCATTCAAAAGATAAAAAGATTTGAATTAATACATGCCTCTATCCTTTACCGCATCCCATGGTATGAACTCAATAATATAATCATGTGATTTTATACAATAACTCTGGCTGAGGAAATTCTTACCTAAATTTCCTTTCAACAATTATGCAAAAAGAGTAATAAAAAACTCATACCTGCATGATTGTCATTAATAAATTTTATACTACCTGAATGTCTGGTGGAAGTAGAAGCTTTCATGCTTCTTTTATCAAACTTATAACCAACACTTCATCTCTTTGTTGCTTCCCTCCTTATGCAACAACATCACCAACGACTATTGCAAACATGAAAGCATTCTTTCCTCTAGCTGACCCAACAAGCCATAACATACTTTCTACCACAAAAATTGCAATAACTTCTTCCCCATGTGCAATTTTTCCTTGTTGAACCCAAAAGTATTTAATTCTTCCCAGATTCATGAATTTTCTTGTGCTATCATTGTAGTCACTATACATGACTATTTCTTCCCTGAGCACTTTTGACGCAGTGCCCCTACCTCAGCGGGGTAGGCTAACCTCCTATTAAGAACCTGAATAGATCTACAAATATAATCACCACAAATACTGAATACACAATAGATCCACAAAGTAATAAAGAAGAAACCACACTTTATTATTACCAAACCCTTGAGGTAGGGAAACACCATACAATGGATCCTATTATGAAATGGATCCTCTCCTGTTCACTTGCCTCTTCGAGGGGGCATCCTCCTAATGAGCTTCAGCTCCAAATACAATACTTCTCTTCATGTCTCATTACATCGCTTGAATCCCTTTATATAGTGTTACCATCACCTAAGAACATTCTAGAGGAGGAATCTTCT
>SNQJ01S0003401.1:274855-319580 GCA_010110895.2 Picea sitchensis | reverse complement strand
ACCAAGCATATATTTCTTGATTATATTCATCCCTGAGGCCCTCCATAATAAATCTCTCCTGCATGTTATTCAATGAATATTGAATACTACTAAAACTATCATTGAGTCTGTCTGTGAGGCCGTCTGTGTGGACATGTACAAATGCATCCAATCTGTCATCCAATGTGTGAAACAATTGGGCTTTGAATGATTCAAGAATTTCTTTTAGGTTTTGAGAGGAAATAGTCATCTAAGCACCCTATGAACTCTTCGGTCCTGCAGCCGCATGAAAAAACCCAAAAAATAGACCCAATAAGTTTCGACAGAAAATTGCGGTTTTTTCTGGAAAAACCCTAAAACACTGTTGAAGTTAAAATGCTCATAACTTCACTTCCCGGACTCCGTTTTGGCTGATTTGTTTTTTGAAATTGGGTGAAATTGTGAGAGGAACTCATATCTATAATTTATTTGGGCAAATTCGACCTCCAAATGCTACAAAAATAAAAATAAAAATTCTCACTGCCGTCCGCAGAAAAAATCCTGAAAATTTGCAGATTTTAAAACTTCAATATCTTGACTTCCCGGACTCCGTTTCAGACGATTTTTTTTTTCAAATTGGGTGTTTTTCTAAGAGGAAATAAAATATACAACCATTTTATGAAAAATTTTCACATAAATATACCAAAAACTTCGAGAATGTCGCGGCCCTCTTTTTTCTGCTCCAAAAAAAAAAAATCTGCAAAAATAAAAAATATTTGCCCACAATGTCTGCCCAAGGAAAGTGCTCTGATACCACTTGTTAAGAACCTGAATATATCTACAAATATAATCACCACAAATACTCAATACACAATAGATCCACAAAACAATAAAGAAGAAACCACACTGTATTATTACCAAACCCTTGAGGTAGGGTAACACCATATAATGGATCCTATTATGGAAGGGATCCTCTCCTGTTCACTTGCCTCTTCGAGGGGGCATCCTCCTAATGAGCTTCAGCTCCAAATAAAATACTTCTCTTCATGTCTCATTATATCGCTTGAACCCCTTAATATAGTGCTACCATCACAAGAACATTCTAAAGGAGGAATCTTCTAGAAGTAGAGCCTTCTAAGAAGTCCTCTTATATTTATTATATCTAATTACCCATTTATTATATCTAACTACCATAGTGGGCCTTATTTAATAATATAGTGGACCTATTCCACCTTACATTGAATGACCTCCACCATTATCACTATGGGCCCTCTGGGCCCCCCTACTACCTCTCTAGCTACCTTACACCTCCCGGTCAAAGGATCTTTCAATATTCTGAGTCGAATTTACTCTTCAGGCTCGTGATTGAACCCAAAACATGAATTATACATAAGCCCGCTTTTCTCCTTTAGGCGAAGGTCCTATGATACCTGCACCCTCTGTCTATGCAATTTTGAAATGTCGAGTTTTGAGTGCTATCTCCTTTTTCATTAGACCCTTCCTTCATATCATACTAGGTTATGACCTCATGGAAAACTGTGATTGAGGGCATGGGAAAGAGTGGTTTTAGGCCAATCCGCTTTTCTCCTCGTAATTCACCTCTAACTTCCATGCATCACTTTGTTAAAACTGTGGTATAAATTGTGGCCCACTCTCTAATTTTTAACATCTGAGCAAGTTATGGCCTAGCAAGCCATCTCGTACGTAGATATCCAATCCCTTGGCGATGATCCATGATCCATGACTGTTATCTATCCTCCCTTTTCTACTTTCTTTCCTCCTTCCACACTCGATCCCAGATCTACACGATCTATAGACACATAGCTCCCTTCCAAATCAATGGATATGGTTGATTTCGACACTTCGACCCTTGGGAGTTTCAACTCTTAACTAACTGCTTTTCCCTGTATGAAAATATTCCGCAGTGGAATATCTATTGACACCTATCCTCAACAATCAGACGATTCTAAATCACTTCGAGACTTCAGGACATTGACAAGTCCACTCTTTTGTACACACAAGGGTTAAGTCTCGTGCGCTTACCTCCAGATCCAACAGTTGTTGGTCCTTCATGCTCAAACCCAACAAATGAAATTTGTTCCTCTCATCTGTGCTTCTTTTGTTGTGTTGGACACTAATCTAACGATCCACGAGCCTCCCCACAACTGATCTGACAGTTATTGTCTCTTCTTGTCTTGAGATTTTGACTTCTTTTGCCTTTGAATATTTTGTCAGTGTTCAAAGGATTCGGCCTTTGAAATTTCTCTTGTGATTTCGCCTCCTGGAGTTCGTCTTCTATATCGTAATTTTTATCTCTTATGAGATTTAGAACATAGAATGAGTATGTCTCCCACGCAATCCTTTCTTTATCTCTTTTGATATTTTTGATTTACTCAGTCTCCTAAGGGTCTCGACCCTTCTGATTCCTTTCAAAGGAAAACTTTGTTCCCTCCTGTAAACCTTCTGCTCAAATCACACCTTGTTGAGCATTTTCTACAGAGTGTTCAATAGACCTGTGAATATCTTCCTCTGATACTCTTCTCCCTGAACTCAATAAAGAGTTCTCTCTGTGCACACTTGCACTCACTCGATACCCACTTGGTAGAGCCCTACAGAGTTCTCAGTGACTCTATCTCTCTTTGAACTCATCATAGAGTTCTTCCTCTGCACTCCTTGCACTTTTGTTGATGAAGGTTCAATGATATCTCTCTTGTGCTTCTATGAGGTTAAATTACCTCTGTCAATGCACTCCTTGTGGACAATGTGCACTTCTTGCACTCAAAAACTCAAAGAAGAGAAACAATTGAAACTTATTCAATACTTCGTAGTTTACACATTCAAACCAATCTGATTTAAGAAAATATTCATATTTCATTTTCTTTTCGATCTCTTCTCTGCTTTGTAATCATTTTTGGGCACTAGCCCCTTTCTCTCATTCCCTAATCCATGTGATCACAAGCCATGACCAAGTGCTAGATCACTAGGTTCTTACTCGAGCCTTCGACTTTGGAAGATTTCAAAGCACCACTCAAAAATCTCTTAGAGTTCCAGATTACCGAACTTGTGAAGTATAGAAGATCAACCATCCATGTATACTCAGCATCCGATGACTGACACTTACTATGGAATCTCAGACATATGAGTTCTGGAACTTTGGGTCTTCAGGACTTCGGAGCATCAGAGGACATTGCATCCACATCTCTGAACTGCTAATATCCAAAAATTCCCAATCACCCTTGGTGACATGATTATGTCACATCACTTAACATTTTCCAATTGCAGGGGGATGCAATGGTGGTTTGGAGAAACCCACCTTTCATCTCGCAATTCTTCTGATGATGACACATAATCGCTCAGTAAAATCATGGTTTGGATTGCGAGAGGACCTTGGATAATTAAATTCCATGAAACTTGGGTGCCCACGATTCCTTCTGGCCATTGATCTTGATGTATCATGATCAACACCAGTGTGGGTCCTCTATCCTTTAACTTTGTTACATAACCTCGACCCTAGTAACCATGCTCATACGAAATGCCATGTGGTGGAATACTAGCAGATGGCACATGGCTCAGTCAAATGTTTGACACGTGTCACTTTCCATACGAAATTTCAAATTTCTACTGGTTCAAAACCCATTGACATGTGGCACACAACCCATGTGTCCACGTCAAACCAAGTGACATCATGATTCCATGCCACTTCGAAGTTTCAGACTTCAGAAGTTTTGACGTTTTCTTCCTTACAATCTTCCAAAATCCGAAATTATGAACCTCTTTATCTTTCTCTCTTGGTTTCATCTAATAGTAAGACTTCTCCCCAGATCTACGGTGTAGATCTCTCCTCGAAACTTTGAATTTTCAGGATTTGGCCTTTCTCTTAGTTTGAATCAACTTCACCGAAGTCACGAAGTCCAAAAGGCTTTCGGGTTGGCTCCTCTGCACCTTCCCTAGATCTGATGGTCTTAAGGGATTTTCCTTCCTTCTGAACAGATCCTATGGCACAGAACAAACTCTTTTAATCTATGGATTTCCAAAGGAATTCACAGCTAACTGCCTAGCAACATAACCAGATCTGACGGTCGTGAAGGATTGTCCTTCTATTGAACATATCTTAAGGTCCACATTACTTTGTGGCCCAAAACCACTTATGTCATGGTTTTATGACATTGCTACTCCTCCTGAGCTTCGTAACATGACCAGGTTAACTTCTTGGTACTCAGGAAAGTTTTGAGGTTTGAAATTGGTACTCTAGATAGAATTTCCTCCTGAAACCTTGGGTCCAATGACCACTTTCCCAACCCATTCAGGCTCATTGTTCAAAACCTTGGGTCCAATACCAATTTGTAGCATCCCCAATCACCAACAGGCTAGGAAATTCCACTACTCAGATGCTTTACTTAGCTCTAATGCCAAAATTGTAACATCCCCAACCACCAATAGGTCGGGCAATGATACCACTGTAGAACATTCACACACACACACACACACGTATATATATAACATGCATTTTAATCGAAATTAAACACATAACATAGAGTTATTGTTACCATTCAGATTCAAACAATATTAATATTAAATACACATGCAACATAATACATGATAACATTCAAGCATCATAGACATGCATAACATATAAATTAAGAAGATATTGATACTTATCTTTTCAACTGGAGTAACACCACCAACTATGTGCATACCTTCCATGAACCTCCCATCCATAGACCACGCTGCTCATCACGCTCAGTAGTAGGTCACCCCTGAGCTGGAACTAAGATCCACCCAGGGCAAGGGATTCCTATACTAGGCCGAGGTTACAGGAAACTACACAGTGCAACCGGAAGGATTCTCCCCATGATCCTTCTTATGCACACTAATCACAAACTCTCATTCCCCACATGCATGTTCCACCTGGGATTATACAGTTTCACTGTTACACAATCCATCAGATGCTTCACCTCCCTTTCAGGTTCTCGACAACATGCCAGATCAAGAATTATTAGAGCTCTGTAGTTGGTGCTTGACCCTCTCTGGGAGAAAACCACTTTCCAGAAAACTCTCTCACCTAGAGAGAGTTTCCCACATGCCTGACAACCTTCCTCTTCAACCAAAACCACCTCCTTCACTTGGAGAGAGTGTTGCACATAGGCCTGAAAAACTGCTTCTTCAACTTCATTTTCCCACAAGGAGGACAACAACAAGGCTCAACAAGGAATATACGATGGTAGCAAGCCACACTCAGCCAAGGAGTTGCATGACGACAACAACCAAAAATTATGACACACACAACACAGAAAAATATGAGACACTCGGGCTTCACAGAAGACGTGGATTAGTCCGGATTTCTCCTTGGGGTTAGGATGCGTGACTAGATAAAAAAACACAGAGTACGATGATGGAGGTCTCGGGTTCAGGCAGAGGATGGGAGAATGGAAAGGATGAGAAACCTTCCCGTGAGGGTTTTCTTCCATTTCATGGGTATGAAGATGCAGACGCAGAGGAAAAATGGGTGGAGGATGGAAAAATGAGTGAGAGAAACCCCCAACATGGTTTCACTCCTTTAGCTTTAACTGCATGCACCTAGGTAGACACTTGTCTTCCTAAATCTGCATGTGGTCCATTTAGCCTACGTCCCCTTTCCAGGAACTTAGGACAACACTCAACATGTCCATCGTAGCCTTCAAGAAATAATATTAAATTATTATCCCCTTTAGAGGTAAGCCCCCTAGCTTAGCCCCTAGGCCCACACACTTATCCTCCTCCCTTACCCAACCTTGTGGAAGCTTAGTTCCCCGTCACTCTTTCTTCGTGGTCAATGTGCATGAAACGATGTTTAGATTTTAATAATGATCTACATAATTACATATATAAAATCAGGCTACTAGCCTTTAACACGTAGGCTCTCCGGCCTAATCACCAAATAAGTCTCCTAGCTTATTATAACTCGACTCACCATCCCACAAATTATGTTTACAATACATAATATAATTGGGCTCATCCTTGGGGATATTATAGTTCAGAGAGAGACATACATTATTCCATTTGATCTAGTTGTTCCAGTTGATATGCCTAGAGATATTGTAGTAGGGCATAAAAGGCCTTCCTTAGCTCGATAAAATCTACATGAGGTAGAGGGACATGCAGCCCCTCAAGGCACATCCTGAGAAAGAAAGAGACTAAAGATATTTTTGTGATACCTTTCATCCATTAGCCACATCATTGATTTTGAGCCTTCTTGTCATGGAGAAGCTAGAGGTGAGAAAGTATGGCAAGATGCCATGATAGAATAATATCAGTCTATATTGAAGAATGATGTATGTGATATTGTTCCGAGACCAGAAGGGAAGTCAGTAGTGACTTCCAAGTGGATCTATAAGATCAAGAATGAAGTTGATGGAAGTATAGAGAAATACAAAGTGATATTTGTAGCCAGCAGATTCCCACAAATAGAGGGAGTTTTCTATGATTATACATTTTATTTAGTATCCCGATACACGTCCATCCATACTATCATCCATGAGTTGAAAACTACATAATATGGATGTAAATACAACCTTTCTTAATCATGATATTAAGGAATAAGTTTACATCAAGAAGTCAAAGGGATTCATGGAATACGATGAGAAATCATGTGTACAGGTTGAATAAAGTCTTGTATGGACTAAGGAAGGCACCTCGTGATTGGTACGAGAAGTTGGATGGATTCTTGATGAGTTTTGATTTCATCAAGAGTGTGGTTGATCCAAACCTATATTATCATATTGTTGGTGACAAGTGCCTGATCTTGGTCATGTATGTGGATGATTTATACCTTGATGTTCATAAATACTTATTGTTAAATGCAAGTGAGCATTGACTTCTGTTTTCAAGAGGAAGGATTTGGGTATGATGCACTACTTCTTGAGACTATAAGTATGGCAGAGAACTGATGAGATTTTCATGAGTCAAAGAAAATATACAGTGGATATATTTAAGAATATTAGTATGACAGAGTGAAAATCCATGCCTACACCGATGGTGATGGAGTTGAAGAAAATATATGATTCTCCTACTGATTCAAGCAAGATTTATCCACAACTGAGAGGATCACTAATGTATATGGTTAACACCAGACCTGATATATGCTATGCAGTGAATGTGCTTAGCCAATTCATGAGTCAATCGAGAAAGACTCACTGCATAGCAATGGAACATGTATTGAGATACCTACGAGGCACAGTTGGATATGGCCTGAGATATACCTCTAGTGTAGACATGATTTTGCAGGGATATGATGATGCATATTGGACAGAAAGTGCAGTGGACCGGAAGAGCACCTTTGGTTTTTGCTTTACCTTAGGGTCTACCATGGTTTCCTAGTGTAACAGGAAATATATCTCTATGGCCTTGAGTACTGCAGAGGTAGAGTACATAGCATTGAGTGTGGTAGTCCATGATGCAGTGTGGCTTCAAAATCTTCTGACAGATTTATTTGATCATGAGATGGATCCTACCACTATTCATTATGATAACCAGAGTTGTGCAAAGATCTATGAGAACCATGTGTTTCATGATAGATTGAAACACATTGAGATAAAATATCACTATATTAGAGACATGGTGTAGAGTAATGTAGTACACATTCAGTACCTTCCTACCCATGAGAAGATTGGAGATATCTTCACCAAAATGCTTGCCAAGACGAAATTCAAGTACTTCCATGAGAGACTTGGCCTGGTGGAGAATACCTGCCTAGCTGAGAGGGAGTGTGGATGATTACAAATAAGAGAAAATTCGAGTACTTCCATAAGAGACTTGGCCTGATGGAGAGTTCCTTCCTAGCTGAGAGGCAGTGTCGATGATTGTAGTTGTGTGAGGCATCATCTAGGAAAAAGACTAAGTGAGTCGGCATGTGAGAGAGCCCACGAGTTGGGTGTGCCCATGAGATGGGTGTGTTTTTCCTCTATGATATGGAGATGGAATTTTGGGTGCCCCCATGTGGGGTGAGGAATCCCATGAGTTGTGTGTGCCCATGAGACAGGGGTGTATTTCCTCTCTGAGATGAATATGGAACGTTGTGTGCCCCTGTGTGGGGTGAGGAAGCCCATGATTTTGGTGTTCCCATGAGATGGGTGTGTTGTTCCTCTATGAGACGGAGATGGAATGTTGTATGCCCATGTGAAGGGAAGATTCCCATGATCTGGGTGTGTCGTTCTATCTGAAACGGAGATGAAATGATGTGTACTCCTATGAGGGTTGAAGAATCCCATGTGATGGGTTTACTATTCTCCTCTATGAAGAGAGTTGAAATGTTGTGATACTCCAAATGATTCTCTTGTGAGATGTAGTGAGAAAGAGATCTATTGACTTGGACACCCCTGTGTCTGAGCATAGGTGGACATGCCGCTAGTGGCTGAGCACTAGTAGGTGTGCAAGATCCCTTTCTATATTGTCTAAGAATCAGACTTACTTGTAACCATAATTTTGATGTAAATGATACAGGTCGGCCCCACCATAAAGTGAAAGTTAATTGTATTCTGATTTATTGAGGTCAGCCCTATTTTTCCAATAGACACCAATTTTTATATGTCCGGTCTAATATAAATAAAGTTGATTTCCCCATTGAGGAAACACAACACAAGTGTTATATTGGAAATTTCATCAAGTATAAGTTCTAGGGTTGAAATGTGCACCTCTCTTGGGCGATATCCTTCTAGTTTTTGTGATCACCATTTTGTGTGCTAGGTTTATGGTGTGGGAGGTATTTCCCTTGAATAATATAGAAAAGGATTGGTTAGCTTTTCTTCCCTTTTAGAGAAGGAATTCCTAGGATACTTCTTGTGATCCTGGTTATTGCAGCAAATTGTTTATGGTGTAACTGAAATTGTCTATGGTTAAAGTAAAATCCTAAAATTGGAATGAACTTCATGCTTGAGCTTAGATTAATGAAAACTCAACATCAACCTATAGTTATTTTCTTCAGTAGAACAAACTACAAACATTTTCACCAAGACCTTCACTGAGTAGAAGTTTCATTCTCTACGAAGTCGTCTTGGAGTGAAGTAGACATTTTCCTAGCAACTATCAGTTCTTCTTTTTATATACATTGTTCCTTGAGGGTTTTTTTTCCATGATTTTTTCCCTCTTTCCTTACTTTATTTCAGTGTATCTTTTGTATTTGGGTACCTAAAATGGCCTCATTTACAAGACCCATTATTTATCTTCACCATAGTGATGTTCATGGGGGTATTGGAGTTACTTCACACACACCTAGGATTTATTTTTCCTAAGGTTTTTCCTATGTTTATTATTCATTATTCATTCTCCTATATTTTAGGAAGACTATTCCTGTAGGGAGAATATTCTCTTCAGTGTTCACTTCACTTTGATCATTTGAGTGGAGTCTAGATGCTACACTAGTTTTAACACCATCCACCATTAGGATCATCACCAACTAATGTGCATTGTCCTTGGGATCATCACCATACTATCGTATTACCCATGATTCCCCGATATCCTCCTCACTTCACTATGTTTCAGTTAGTTAATTGAAGATTGACAGACTACTTAACGCAGATAGGTGGCGGTTCACTATCGTAACTACCCGAGAGACTAGGATATGTGGCAATTTACTCCCGTAATTGTTGGTGTGTGTCCAGATCACTCTAGAACACCACTATGGCGCATTGGATTCTCCTCCAATGCACATTGGTTGAGTTATACAAAGTATTTCATGTGTAAATTAACAATTATTTATTTGGTTAATGATAGTTCTTCCATTCTTTCTCTCTTTCTTATTCTTTCTCAATTTTTCTTTGCAAATGTGTGTGTTATTTTCTAGTTATATCTATTTTGTGCAAGTTCAAAAAATTTACGCTACCATCCCAAACTTTGTTTGAAAACATTCCAATTTCCTTTCTTTTGTAGGTGTTTTCAATCAACAAATCATTGCTACTAATTTTATTCTTTATCCCTTTTCATTTCCATTTGTGTATCTTCATCAAATATCTCTATAATTCTTCCATATCACAATCCATCTCTTCCCTTTGCTAGTACTCCTATTGTTTTTTGAACTTGGTGCTTAATTTCTTCATATAAAATTTGTATGGTTGCTACCTTCTCTTCCTCCTTTGATTATCTGCTCCATATTTCTACCTTACCATGTCTTTTGTTTTCCTTAATTTCATGAGGATAATCCTAATCAAATGGAAACCTATGCAACCAATAATTTATGTCTCCAAGAAGCATGTTCATTCTACACGGTTGTGGATGTTCAAACATTTTTTTTTTTTTGATCACCGTTATTTAAACGACAATTTAGCAATGAACACTTCATACCGTTTGCAAATATTTCTCCATTATCATGTATCAATGATCAATTAATTCATCTCTTCTATCAACCTTTAGTATCATCCCATATTTGGCATGATCTTCAAGTTGCATACTCACATCAATGCAATCTTGCATAAGTGTTGTAGGTGAATCCCCCCGTGGACAATTAGATTCCCTCTTGGTATCTAGACTCCTAAGGCCAAGACAGAAAAGTAATTAACATGGACACTGACTTCCTTTTAGATCCTATGAAGCTAATGAATGAAAGAGAAGGAGAAATATATGTACCTTGTTAATGGCGTTCATCCCGAGCTCCCTGATAGGTCCTGTAGGAAAAAAAAAGGTACAAAATAATTCCTACTCTATTGAGATTAGCTCAAACATAGATCCCTCTATTGAAGACAAACTCATATGGAACAAGAACAAGTTTGAAATAAACCGGCCAAGCATTGATTATTAATGAGAACAAGTAAAGATACTTACAATCCTTTGAATGAAGGTGAAACAACTTCTTCTAGTTCTCCTTGTCCAACTCCTTTGCTCAAGTAATCTCCACTGATTGCTTTAATGGAATCTCACTCATGAGTTCATAAGTTTTATGTAATTCCCAATCTCCATTGTCTTTTCATACCACTTACAGGATCATAAGTTTGGTATCAATCTCTAGTCTCCATTGTGCCTTTCACCATGAGAAGGCCTCCTTATATAACCTTAGAGAGGCTCAATCACTTGAGATATATTTGGGATAAGTTGAGGATTCCTCTCCTTCAGTTGAAGATCTTCCCTAAGATCATGTCTTGACCATCTATTCGAATCCAACTGCCTTTAGGAATTGAGGGATTCTTCCCTTATTTTCCTCAACAAACCCAAAATTTGCTAAAAAAAAGGGTAGCGCTCCCCCAAAAGGGTGCACATGGCACTCAAGCACTCCCCCAAAAAGGCTCAGGGAGCGCCAGTACTCCCTGACAGTGGGTAGGGGAGAACTCTTCTCCAAAATGCATTTTTTTGTTGTTTTTTCAATGGAAAAAGGTTTGTACTCCTCGTCAAGTGACTTCTCTTCATCAAAACTAGTCTTTGGGGTGTCTTAAGTGTCTTTGTGATGTCATTAGAGGAACAACATAGGCAAGATGGTAGTACACTTTTTGTGACACTTGCAACACTTGTAGTCAAGATGTGACACTTGCGGACAAGATGTGACACTTGCAGACAAGATGTGACACTTACAACACTTGTAATGACGACACTTGCGACACTATTGAAGTGAGTAATTTTGAGGTGTAAGAGATTGCCCCCCAAAGTACGAAGTTAGAAGACGATGATGAATGAAGTAATTTATAGAATTTTTCAAGAAAGGGTATGGATGCAGGTAAACCATAAAAAGATGCACACAACCATCAAACAAATATTATGACATGTTTCAAAACCCAAGGCAGACATACCTATGCTTGAGTGATAAAGACTTTTTAGGTATGGTCGCTATAAAATACACTGCGGATCCATACTTATATTGACAAAATGGTATAGCCACTGTAGATACAATGTGGATCTATAATTTTATGACATGAATTGATCGTAGCCATGGAGAATACATAGTGGATCTACGAGATGACAAGACATAGCCACGACCAATACAAAGTGGATCTTTGTAACAATATATGTGTCATAGTTCAAGAGAACTCCTTTGCAACCTGGGAAAAGTATACATAAGAGTGAAAACTCAACCGAGGGTCTTATTACCGATCATGATGTAGTACAAATCTAACCATGTGAATAGATGTCCTAATGTTGAACATGGCAGAAACCACTTGATTACCAGTCAATGATGTAAATTGTTAACAAGTGCGAGGGAAATCACCATCGATGTCAATGATTCCCAAGGTACCCTACTACATTACAACAAATGTGAATGAATGATCTGAAGTCAAACATATGTGGAATCATTCAATCAAAGGTCAATGATGTAAACCCATTGTCGGACATGACAAGGCCTACCATTGAGGCATGTAGGTCCTAAGGTACTAATTGGTTTCGAAGTCTAGTTCCTGGATAATGTGTTAAAGTCGATAGGAATAGACTCGTCAAAGGAGGGACTTGATGTATCCCCCATAAACAACATGAAACGGTCACAGATATGTAATTGGTTGATCAAATTAACATGGACTGACATAGGTATTGAAACAATATATTTGTGATGGCTGCCTCTCGAGGCAGATAGTTCCCTTGAACATTGAGGAATAACAACAGAAACTTGACACGGACCAAAACATGATAATGCAATGGATGTTGTGAATTTCGTCAGGAGACCCAAAGGAGTAAAATAAACTCATAGGATTGGTTCAATGTAAAGGTTCAACAGATTAAAATGCATGCAAAGACAAAGTGCCATGTTCAAGGGAAATCGTAAGAGTTTCTAGTAATGTTCTAAAAAAAAACTGATTGGCTTGCTTCTTTCAATTTTTTCCCCCATCCAAATGGACAAGTACCTCTTTTTAATTTAACGAGCTTCAGGAGGGTAACACATGCTCGATATGACTCAACTTTTGTAAGTCCCTCTTCCTTTGTTTAATGAACTGCAATAAGTAAGGGTTCGATCCCATATGGGCCCTTCAATGTATGATCGTTTAATGAGTCCAGAGAAGGTAAACTCAGTGGTTTTTCATATCTAGAGAGTTTGAAAACAACTTAAAGATGATTCCAATGTTGTCCTTTTTTGTAATGTTAGTCTTGTGAGGCCGAAAAGGAGATAAATTATCACTCAAAAGACACCCTTTCAAACATTTTAACGAGTGGGAAAGGAAGAAATATCACTCGAAAATATTTTCATGTTTAGAGAGTCAGAAAAGAGCTCAAAGATGACTCCAAGGTGTTCCTTTTTCGTATATCCATGCGATTCTGAAAAAGTGACAATAGTCTACTCGGTTATATTTTCATGTTTTTTCGAGCACGAGAAAGAAGAAAGACTAAGCTCAGTATGCCCCGAGCTTGAAATCTAGTGGCTTAACTCCAGAATGATCATCAAAGGCTGGAGACATTCCCTCCAAGATTTAATTCATTCACCGACTTTGCGGTTGTCACCAATTTTTGTACTAGATAGAAAAAAAGGATACAGGTGGATGAAATTAAGGTTCAAATACGAGAGATAACGAAAGACTCGACTCGACATCTATGAGATCTGGCAAAAGACTCAAACTGATAGGAGAGGTTATTGTTTCATTTTTTAATGAGCTTGACACAGGAAAAGAACTATGCTCAGGGCTCTAGGTTCAATCCCCAAATTGGTGTTTCATTTTAACGAGCTTGCTATATAGAGGAAAACTATGATCAAGTCTTTTGTTTCATTTTTTAATGAGCTTTCTACAGAGAGGAAGACTATGCTCAAGGCCTCTGTTTAATTTTTTAACGATCTTTCCACAGAGAAGAGAAACTATGCTTGTGACCTCTGTTTAATTTTTTAATGAGATTTCTACAGAGAAGAGAAGCTATGCTCGTGGACTCTTCATGATCATGGTTTCCAAGAGAATAATGCTCTGTAAGGACACCATGTGAAGGGACAAAACTCGATCATGGATTCCAAGAGATCTTCACTGGATGGAAGAAAATCACTCTGGAAGGAAGACATGTCAAGGGCCTCGTTAGGGGTAAGGAGATCAGGCTCCAATAGACCTATCAAAGAGATCACCATGTCAACTATCGGATCCAAATCATCGAAAGTCGAAGTCATGGGAGACAAAGCCACATAATTGACATGTGGCATGGGTGATATTGTCTTCATATAATAACCATTTAGGGAGGTAATCCATTTAGGACCGATGAATGAAAGTTGATCAATAGTCACCATTATTCCATCATGTGGGAAATATATCACACGAAAAAGAGTGGAGACAATAGCTTTCATGGAATAGACATAATCCCTCCCAAGGCTTAAATAGAAAGCCAAGGGGTCTCGGACTACCATGACATCAATAAAGACATTTTTCCCTACCAAAGTTATGGGAAACTGAAGAAGGGTCCCTAAAGGTTGAATGATTCTTCTGTTGAAAGATAACATATTATGTGTAACCGACACAAGATGAGGACAACCCAAAGCGTTCCAAGCAACAGAGGAAAAAATACTAATGGATGCACCTTCATCTATCAACATTTGAAGAATGTCCCGACCACAAACCTGTAGTGTAATATGGAAAGGAATGTGAGAGGGAAGACGAGGTCCAGTTAGCATACCCCAATCAAAAAGGATGGCCTCATTGCTTGAAGGGGGTTTTAACGAGCTTGAAACATAGAGGAATACTATGCTCAAGGCATCTATTTCATTTTTTAACAATCTTTCCACAGAGAAGAGAAAATGTGCTTGTGACCTCTGTTTCATTTTTTAACGAGCTTGCTACAAAGAAGAGAAACTATGCTCATGGACTCTTCGTGATCATGTTTTCCAAGAGAATAACGCTCTGGAAGGACACCATGTCAAGGGACAAAACTCAGTCATGGCTTCCAAGATATCTTTACTGGATGGAAGAAAATCACTCTAGAAGGAACACATGTCGAGGGCCTTGTCAGGGATAAGGATATCAGGCTCCAATAGCCCTACCGAAGAGATCACCATGTCAACTACCGGATCCAAATCATCAGATGTCAAAGTCACGGGAGACAATGCCACATAATTGACATGTGGCAGGGGCGATACTGTCTTCATATAAGAACCATTTAAGGAGGTAATCTAGTCAGGACTGATGAACGAAAGTTGATCAATAGTCATCATTCTTCCATTGTGTGGGAAATATGTCACACGAAAAAGAGTGTAGAAAATATCTTTGATGGAATAAACATAATCCTGCCCAAGGAGTAAAGAGAAATCCAAGGGGTCTCGGACTACCATGATGTCAATAAAGAAATTTTTCCCTCCCAAAGTTATGAGAAATTGAGGAAGGGTCCCTGAAGGTTGATTGGTTCTTTTGTTGAAAGATAACAAATTCTATGTAACTGGTGCAAGATGAGGACAACCCAAAGTGTGCCAAGCAACAAAGGACAAAATACTAATAGACTCACCTTCATCTATCAACATTTGAGGAACATCCCGAACACAAACTTGTACTATAATCTGGAAAGGAATGTGAGAGGGAAGATGAGGTCCAGTTAGTGCACCCCAATAAAAAAGGATGGCCTCATTTCTTGAAGGGGGTTTCACGGGAGAATGAGGAATTCCCCCCAACATGGTAGATTCTGTATCAACAAGAAAAATGTGGGCAGTATCGGGTTTACTCTCTAGAGGGAGAGTAGTATCAACCGATGATGGGATCGGATTGACCATGCTGGCACTCTTCAGAGGAAGAGTAGGATTGATCGATGGTGTAACTAGGGTAATCACTTTGGAACTCTTCAGATGAAGGGTGGGACTGATCGATGAAGGGAATGGATCAACCACTTTGGCACTCGTCAAAGGAGGAGTGGGATCGACCGATGACAGAACCAGATTGATCACTTGGGTTTCATTCTCCAAGGGGAGAATGGGTTGGACAGGTGGAAACGGATCAACCGCTTTGGTGTCACTCTCTAACGGGATAGTGGGGTTGACCGAGGATGAAAATGGATATACTACTTGGGTTACACTCTTTTTATGAAGAGTAACGATGATCGATGATGAAAATATATCAACTACTTGTGTTTGTGGTTCAATCAAGAAGGAAACTAGATTGACCACCTGATCAACCAAACTGATCGGGGATGGAACCAGATTGACTAGTCCATCAAATAATGATGGATTGGACGAAATATTATGATAACCTTTTGGAAGTTGAATTTTTTCCAAAAGAGAAGAAGCCTCGTCCATGCGAGGACCAAGGTGAAAATAATGATCAAGTTTTCATAACATACAAGGAAATTTGACAGTTGTCTTCTTCTTACCAACCTGAGCATCACTAGTTGATAGGGTATCACTGAAATGACCAACAGAGGCCGATGACGTGGAGGAATACATTTCTAAGACCTTGGAAATACTAGGGCAATCCCTTAGAAAGTGGTCACCCTTACAAAGACTGCAAGGGAATTTGGATTTCTGATTATTTATTTTAATTTTGTTGACCTCATCAACACCCCCAGTACTATTAACAATAACTGGTTGATTGGATCCAACATCTGATGTTGTTGGGGCCTTGGTCCTTTTCGGTCTCTTCTTCTTATTCTCTTTCCATTTCCTCTTCTTCTGATCAACTTGACTACGTTCTTTAGAGCTTTCACTAGGCGAAGAAGGAAAAAGGGAAGGAGACTTAATGGGTGAAGAAGGAGAAAAGTCAACATGAGGTTGATGTGTGGGTGGTGTACTGACATTTAAAGAATTATGTGCAGTTGAAACATTGGGAGGATTCGATATCACCGGAGTGGGGAACAACCAAACCGGTAATTCAATGTGAGTCCCGGAAGACTCAGTGTGGCAATGTACAGAGGACCAAAGTTTCCAAACGGAGGAAAGGTATAAAGTTGATCAGGAGAAGGGGTTCCCCCATTGGTACTCTCAGGATTTGATTCCATTAACACTAAATTGACCTAAGGTCCGCTAAGTAACAAAACCAACACACGCTATGAATCTAAGAAGCAAACACTCAAAAAAAACCTTCCTACAATGAAACCACTAGTTGGTGATGAAATCCAATGTCGCAAGATCAAAATAGGAAGAGGTGGGGATAGAGTGGGTGGATCAGTTATGTTGGTGATCTTCTTAACGGACTTATGCCTTGGTGAAAGATTCCATGCATTAATTGTGGATTTACCCTCCAAGGAGCCCGAGTGAGTTTGACCAATGTCTGTTCTAGGTACAATGAGACTTCCCTTCACCGTCACCTTGTGTGAGACCCTAAATATTATGGCTACTAAGGTCACCAATTCGTAGTCAACCCCTAGGGAAGTACATTTGACAGTCCAATCTGAATGTATGGGTAGGATAATAAGTTTGAAATCAACTCGAGAGGCTCCCACACATAATTGTGGGTATACTCTCAAGTGACCCCCAATATATGATCCGACCACTACAAACAGTTAAACCACGAATGGATAATCTCCATAACTCACCCAAATGCGACCTCATGCGTAACCCTTGTGTGAGAGGGGGATCCCAAAAATCCTATACGACAATTATATTTTCTCTCCCTATCGCAATATGTGAAGTTTGTTTGATAGATTTGGAAATTTATCCTTTCAACCTTATTCTAAATCCCTACACCTTAAACTAATGTAGGTTTGCTAACAAAGATGTAAAATATCTAATAAATTTTAGTTAAGTGTTGATTTTAGTGGTTGTTGTTTACTCATAGGTGTATGAGAGTCAATAATGATGAGACTAATGATATTATGACTCAGTTCCCAAAACATGCATAAGAAATGATAAGCAATCGTTTCTTTCAATGAATGTCTAGTTAAGGGAAGGAGAAGGATTTTCCTTTCACTTTCAAACACTAAGATTCAATTATATTATGCAATATTCCTCAATAAGGAATCCAATACAATGTTAAAATGTTTATATGTGACTGATAACTAGTAGATGTAAAGCTACCTATGCTAATCGGACTTCAAGAGTTGTGAGATTTAAGCAATCTGGAAGCAAACTTCTCATTAACCAAACGACACCCTTATTGTGATCAAACAGGAAACATAAAGCCAAAAACTTAAAATGAAGGAGAAATATCTTGGACAAGATGACTCAAAGATCAGAAAGAGAAGTACAATAGACCTTTGAAACCCCTTACAAAGTTTTCACTCATTCATATAAACGAGAAAAAAGTGACAAATTTACTCCAAATCGCGAAGGACAAAGAGTTATTGAAAACTAAGGACAAATGTAAAAAAATCCAAACAAAATAGGATGAATTCTCATAAATAAGGTGTTTTAAAACGAACACCAAGAAGGACTGAGAGTGTGAGACCCTGAGCAAGTGCAAAGGAAAAAAACTGAACCGAGAAAGATGAAAAACTAGAGGGTTTTTCACTGAAAATGGGATAGCGCTATGGTGTAAGGGGTACCAGAGAACTCCAACACTTTGTGTAAGGCCACCAGGGAGTGTTGGCGCTCTACTAGCAAGGTCAGGGGAGTGCTATGCTGCAAAAGATCAGAAAAAGGCCCAGAAATTCAAAAAATAAATGAAATTCAGTCAATCAAGGTGATCATGATGATATAATCAGGCAATCAAACAAATATAAGAATAAAAAAGACAATGTGGAGAATATCAAATCAGTGGTAAAAGGGCCAAAACAAGATCTAGGAGTGGAAACAAAAATCAGAGCTCCTCCCCAACAGAGTCGCCAATTTCTATTGTAGGTGAATCCCCCTACAGACAAGTGGATTCCCTCTTTGTCTCTATACTCCTAAGGAAAATATAGAAAAGTGCTTAACATGGGCATTGACTTCCTTTTATATCCTATCAAGCTAATGAATGAAAGAGAAGGAGAAAGATATGTACCTTGTCAATGGCGTCCGTCCCTGCAAAGTCCAGGTTGAGCTCTGATCCTGAGCTTCTTGATAGGTCCTGTAGGACAAACAAAGGTACAAAATACTTCCTAATCTATTGAGATTAGTTCAAACATAGATCCCTCTACTACAAAAAAAATCATATGGAACAAGCACAGGTTTGAAAGAAATAGGCCAAGCATTGATTATTAATGAGAACAAGTAAGATACTTACAATCCTTTGTATGAAGATGCAACAACTTCTTCCAGTTCTCCTTGTCCAACTCATTTTCTCAAGTAATATCCACTGATTTCTTTGATGGAATCTCACTCATGCGATGATAAGTATGATGCAATTCCCAATCTCCATTGTCTTTTCATACCACTTACAGGATCATAAGTTTGGTATCAATCTCTAGTCTCCACTGTGCCTTTCACCATGAGAAGGCCTCCTTATATAACCTTGGAGAGGCTCAACCACTTGAGATATATTTTGGATAAGTTGAGGATTCCTCTCCTTCAGTTGAGTATCTTCCCTAAGATCATGCCTTGACCATCAATTTGAATCCAACTGCCTTCAAGAATTGAGGGATTCTTCCCTTATTTGCCTCAACAAACCCAGAATTTGCTAAAAAAAGGGTAGCACTCCCCCAAAAGGGTTCACAGGGCACTCAAGCACTCCCCCAAAGAGGCTCAGGGAGTTCCAACACTCCCTGAAAGTCGGTAGGGGAGCGCTCCTCTCCAAAATCCATTTTTTTGTTGTTTTTTCAATGGCAAAGGGTTTGTACTCCCTGTCAAGTGACTTCTCTTCTTCAAAACTAGTCTTTGGGGTGTCTTAAGTGTCTTTTTGATGTCGTTAGAGGCACGACATAGGAAATATGGAAGTATACTATTTGTGACACTCGCAACACTTGTAGTCAAGATGTGACACTTGCGGACAAGATGCGACACTTACAACACTTGTAATTACGACACTTGTGATACTATTGAAGTGAGTAATTTTGAGGTGTAACAATTAATCATTTCAAGACTCCATGTAGTTCATCATTTGAAGTATCTCCAAGAAAACTTTTGAATTTCTTCAAGTCTTCATTTTTCTTAGAATTTTGTCTCAATTTTGAAATATTTTGGTTTCCTTTCTCTTTGAATTTCCTCCCTTGTATAATTTCACCTTCATGAAACATTTTTTCCTTCTTCTTTTTTAATACAATGTTTTTTTCATATTATTTTGTACCTATAAATACATGTTTAAATAATAATTAGTTTGAAAAAATAAAGGATATTCTACCTCTCTTGATTCTTCAGGTATATCTTTGTTTCTATGCATTCCTGAATACTACTCAGGATTGATTATATATGCAATTTATGTGCAGTCTTTCTCAACTATGGGATTGATCAACTACTCCTCCATAATTTTTAACCCTCATTATAATATGTTGGAATTGCATATGAGTGTCATTATTGAATTTATTTGTCCTTCTTATGGTTAGCTTCATAAACTGATTATGTCCTAATCGTTCTGAGGAAAATATTCTCTCTATGCTTGTATTCAACACCTGCACTCTTTGCATGAACTCCCTTTTCACTACTTTTATGAGACAATGTTGTCTCTTTTTCTGTTATGCTATATTTTTTATTATGTACTTCTTCTATGTTCTCTTTAGGTATTTCTTCATTTTCCTCCTTCATAATAACAACTACTAATGAATACTTCTCTTCACAACCTGTAATCACACACAATTGATTAGTTTTAAAAACATGATATTCCTTGGTATCAAATTATTCTTATAGAACCATGTCATTATGATGTATTACACCATCATCATCTGGTTGACAAAATTCAACTATTTGTCTTTCTTCAAAAGAATGATTTCTATACTCAACTTCCTAGAGTTTGTCTTATGTTCTGATGCAAGCACTTAAATTGTGCCTCAAATTTATTCTCATATTTCTTCCAAATAATTACAGAATATGCCATTTTAACCTTTTACTCAACTTCCATCAACTTCTTTGGTATTCTTTAACTCTCTCTTGTATCAAATCCTTCAAAATATTAAGCGTCTCCTTTAAATAAACTAACTATGTTTCAATGCCTAACTCATTGGTATATGATTACATATTTCTGTGGAAATTTGTTTCTTCTAAACCATTCCTTTGTCTATCTCTATTCATATCCATCTCTCTGAGCTTCAAAATGCTAAACAATGAGTTGTAAATAGCCTCTACAATAACATGTCTTTTTCACCCAACAACAAAATGCCTCACCAAGGTTTCTCTCCCTTTGAACCTGGCCTTTTGGTCTCTTGGGTTCTCTCTACTAGAACCCTCTGATATTTCTCTACTCCTCTAGGATTCTACACTTATACTCACAATATCCTAATAGATTCACCCGCTCTTCTCCAAATTCACTAGTTGTATGGTTTCTGCAATCAATTCCTCATTCACCTTTGCTACTACCTGGAAAAAAACATATTTTTTTCAAGAGTTTAGTTGGAAAATAAAAAAACACATAATCACCTATCATATCTCATCAGATCATCATTTGCAACCTCTATCAATTTCACATTTCTACTCAAATCTCTTTTGCTCGAACTATTGTTTCACTAGAATCCTTGAGATTTTATTTCTTCTTACTATAATTAATTTTCATATCTTAGTCTACCTACAGATTTCTCCCTCTTTCATAGCACTTGATAGAAGATCAACCACATGTCCACTTAGAATATATTTTTGTCGGTTTCCTGATTGACACTCTTGGGCTTCTATTCATATTAGAAATAATACAATTGGTTTAGCCTCAACGTTCTTTGTCTATTTTAATCAGCCATGAGAAGCATTAGGTCACTGGGACCACCGGAAAATCGGACCACTAGGCAGTGATAATGCTCCTTCATACATCATTTGTCATCATGAGTCCGATATGGTTTAAATGGCTTCCAGAAACCAGAATCTTCCTTCAAACAATCAATTAATTGTGAGTATGGTCTGGTTTAACTGGCCAATGGACATCGATAATATAAATCCATTGGGAAATTCTTAGTTGGTCCTTTCTAGGTATTTAAGGTCATCCTATTTCCAATCATTTTCAATCATTTATCTATTATGATGATCATTGATCATGTCTTCTTATTCTTTGTATAACTTGATCCGTTTTCTTTGTAACGTATGAGCACTTCAAATTGTACACTAATAATTTATTTTCATAGGTTGTGACTTAGCTCTCTCCTCTTAGCAACTCTCAAGATTTTTTGTACTCCTTCCTAAAACTTCAATATGATATCACTTGGCATTCATTCACAAAAGGTTTACTCTTCTATTTAATCAATATACCCAACTCCAATTAGGGATCAAATTATGTCCTCTATTTCATTGTCTCCATGATCTAACATTACAATATATACATAGAACTTGGCTATCCATTCATGGATTCATCAAATATTAAAACAAATCAATAGAGAGAGAAAAACACATAGTGAAGGAATACAACACAATATTCTATTAAACCAAAAGTTGGACACGGATTATCCTATAGATCCAATCTATATCCTACATCTCTTTTGGTCTTATGTACATTTTCTTGGCCTGATTAAACATTCTTTGGTGCTTCTCTTCCGTGGCAACATGTATAGTCCATTCCCAAAGGCTTACATAAATTCTTGGAAGGTAAAATCCTCCAAATCTAACAAATCCCTAATAATATCTTTTAACTCTCTCAATTGTCTTGACTCGTTCTCTCTTATTGATTACATACATATGAGGATAAATAAGATCAAATCCTCCATAGTTAGGAAAACACCACACTACCCAGCTAATTGATTGAATACACAATTTACATGGTAACTAGGAAAACAGACTATATCCTTCTAGAATTACACAAACTTAGGGAAAATACAATAATTTTCTTAAGGGAACCCACTCCCTTTGGTAAATTCCAAGTCCCCTTTAGGTCTTCTTAGAAAGGTTTATTTTGAGGGAATATGCTTTTTCTTCACAATTTTAGGATCAGCCCTACTTGGATCATCCTTTTTATTATCAACTACTCAAAAAAACCCTCTCAGAGGATCTTCCTTAGTAGGATCTAGCTCCCATAAATCAATATCAATGGAAGGTGCTCCACCACCACCCCAAAATATGATGGATCTTCCATATATGGTTTCTCTCAACATTTGATACTTGACAAAACTTACCAATGTACCCATCCTGCATGATGCAAACTATCCCCCAATGCACAAAAAACTATTATGAGACATTCCAAAGTTTGAAGGTAAGTTGGTTGAAGACATGGGAAATCATATCATGAAGTTTGACATGTGATGATCTTCTGATAGTGTCATAGATGATTATTTCCAATTATATTGTTCCAATGAAACTGAACTGATCATCCCTCCAAATGGTGTATTAATGAAACAATAGGTTCACATGAAAATTTTTCATTTTAATCAAACACATTCCTAACCTTTTTCTACTTGTTAGTTTATCACGACACTAACCTATAAATTAATTTTTTTTTCCGTCAAACTACTTCTACACACATGATGGACCTATCCACTGGTGGTGCTGATGATTCAACCCATGAAGAAATGAATCCAAGGACAAACTCCTCTTGTACTAGTTCTTAAAATCCCTCTTGTCCCTCATCACCAAAGATGTGATCCACCAACCTATAGATGAAGGCTTACTGAAATCTCAACACTTTGATTTAATGTATTCTTATTATACATATTTTCATGACCCCATAGGGTGCTTGATAATATATTGTGATCGTTTAACTCATGAGGGAGTGTGACACTGTGATGGTTCTTACTTGGTTGCTTGGCACACCAAGAATGATTTATCCATACTACACATCCTCTTCACATAAATCATACCCATACTTTATTCTAGACTACCGATGGGTCACACTCCTACTATAATGCAACTCTTTGGTTACTTAGAAAATTGTTAACATAGTTTAACACTTAGTATTATTTAAGAATACATCCATGAACACGATAATCCAAGAGAGGAACTGTGGAACAAATCAAGACAAACACATAAATGGTGCAGGAGGCCCAAACCATGCCTAACACCTCGCTAAGTATTTTTTATTGTGAAAAGGTTACAATAAGAGAAATACTAGATCAATTTACAACATGGAAGAGTCAAACGAATCACCTCACCTCACCAAGACACTCAATGAAAAAATTAATTCCACCAAGGATTTCTATCTTAACCATATTTGCAACCAACTATGGTGTACCTCATGCATTCCCACAACCACAAACTTGATGTCCTTTGGTTTCTGTATAATTTCACAAAGCTAACACAGGTTTAATTTTACCTCACACATTCCTCTAATAGACCTGAGTTTCCACACTTCCCCAAAACCTCCCAAAGCATCCAACTCTTGGTTTCTTGTCTTTCATCTTGGAAAAATTTTCTCATAATTTCCTCACACATTCTTTCCAAATCCTTTCAAAAAATGGCTTTATGCCTTCCTTTGGTTGTGTTCCCTTTATCGTATATGCATTGCAAGGTTCACTTGTGTGAAACATCATGTCTCTTGGGTGTGTTGTGCCCCTTCATGAACCCACACTCAATCCACTCATCACACCCCCTATGTGGATTCGGTGCACCCATCCAAGACCGCATGCTCATCAACCATTTGTCTCTTGTACCGAAGCACCCCATCCTTCGGTGTGTGTCGCTTAGCCCATGTGATTTTATTGTGTCGATTGTCATGAATTATCATGGGTGTACCAATGGGGTCATGCAACTTCTCCAGTGCACCCACATTGTCGAGGGAAGATGGATCCACTCCTTGGGCATGATCCCAAGCTGCCTCTCCCTTTCCCAAACAAAATCTAAGTATCTGTCAACCATTATAAGGAAAGTAAGGCGTGTTCCCACTTGATTCCATGAGTTACCATCATGAAACCAAGGTTTCTTTTCCCACACCAAAACACCTATGCTCACCCAACTGATCACTTCTTCCTTATTATCTACATCCAGTCCATCATCGAGTCTTCGCATGTAGCGCACACACTTAAAGGGTTTCTTGGGAGACATTAAATCCTCCTCCACTCCAACTTGTTTCCATCCTCGACAAAATCGATCAATTTCATGGTGTCTCTGCCTCATCTTTGATTCTTGTCACCACTAAACAAGTGTTGTCCCCTCAATTGTTGTCATCAAGGGAAACTCCCTTTAGGAAGTTACATGAGTCTACTAATTTAAGCTATTCTCCGACTTACTATTTCTTTGATACTTCGATCTATATGTTCATGCTTTTGTGAATTGGATCCCCTTGTAACTTTAGTTGATTGAGTAGTTATTATAATCATTGCACCTCTATCTCAAGAAATCACATCTCCACATTCAAACACTTGTTTCTATATGAAAACTCGTCGCATCCACAACTAATTTTCTCCAATCTATCAAGTCACACATTCTGATCTCAATATATTTCATCAAGGAACCTCCTAAAGGAGCCCCATTAGCCTCACTGCCTCCCATTGAGATAGTGAGCCAACATGTTGTAGTCTAGTTTGAAGGTGAATGGGGATGGCTATTTGGGCCATCTCCCTCATCTCCAATTTTTCCCTATGCGATCAACGAAGTGTCACAACACTTATACATTATTTACATAATAAATGGTACACTTGAACCGATTTTACCTTCGCACTCCTTCATGATTCATTCTATCTCAGAGTCATATGACCATTCTCCATGTCCAGGTTCTCTATAGGAGGGATCAAGCCCTTCGTTGGTTGTTTTCAAGAGAGGTTGTTGCATATCCTTCATATCTTATGGTCCACGAATGGCCTATTATTTTTTCCAATGAACAACTCCAAAATATTTGTCTCTGTGATTTCTTCTGATCTTCATTTCCACTCATCAAATTTCAAACATAAATTAGTCAAGCCATCCACTCTCTTGTCCAAATATCCAACTATATTTTCAACATCAACAAGCCTTTGTTCCACTAACATGAACATCCTTTTGTTTTCCATCTTATACTATCCAACCATCACCCCACATTGTCCAATTTCATCGCCACAAGGCTTCTTGTTTCACCTTTCCACAACAACCTTGTACAAGGAATACATATGCATATCTCCTTCCTTTATCCTTATGGTAGGATTCAAACATGGAGTCTTCCATGAGAAAATGGAAAAACTTCTAATGTGAGGAATAAATGTTTCATTTTCCTTCCTCGTGAACTCTTGTCCCAAAACAACTTTGAAATCATTCATAGGAACAATGATGAAACTCATCTTTTCACACCAGTAACAAAGATTTAACAAGATGTCATTCTCCACACCAATGACCCTCGCTACACCTGTGTTGACTAATTTTAAGTTTTTCTTCATAAAAGAACAATAGAAAAGGTATGATTGGTCCAAATTATCACACATCATTTAAATTGCCACACCAATCATCTAACTCAACTTCATTCAATGGTTATGCACACAAGGTTAAAACATTAATTCCTTAGTTTGGAAGCGAAGATGATCGAGAAGGGATGAGATAGATTAATAAAATAAAAATTTATTTCATGTACCATCACATATGTGATGATGAATATAAAATTACCATTCCATCAATGCACCTAGATAAATTGGCATGTGATTGGTTATGATGGTGGAAATACAAATCACATGAGATAGCTAGAGATTGGGACACATTCAAGAAAAAAAAATTAAACCTTTCCAATGTAACATCCTGCAACCCAACCAAGGGACACTATGATGCATAATATACATTAAAATGAAATATCTCATAACTATTTTAGTTCATTTGCTGGTAACTCATTTCCTATAGCTTACAACTACGAATCTAAAATATATTTAATTGCTAATTATTTCCCTTATTTCCCTTACTTGTATGCATATACAACATGCTAATATATATATGATTTCATATTAATAATTCACAAAAAAACATATCAATAATTCTTAAATATACATAGTTCATGCACAATAGATAAACTCATGAAATGACACAAGAATGAGATAAATCACTTATCTTTTCACAATATTTGTGTAACAAGTTGCTTGAGATGAACGTTCCATCCAACCATAGACTAATTGTTCTTAATCTCAACATCCATTCACCCTTGATTTGAGGCTCATAATCCAAAATAGAGGGTGGTATGTCACTTCCCACTCACAACTCATAAAACTAACAACCCACTTCCTTCTTCCTACAATTATCTCGATTTTTCCACCAACTCTCTTTGTCTTGACATTTCCAATCAAAGTAATGTACCCCTTTGTTGATCTCATTCCCTCAGGTGTCCCATTTGTTGATTAGGGTATCTATGTCATAGGTAGCTAGGAATCTATCAGTTGGAAACTAAAGAGAAATTGCTGCTAGGAAAACTACAAAGAATCTAACAACAAACAATTGTTGTTATAGTGAAACTCACACATGAGTTCCCTCTTCCGACTTGACAACTTGGTTCTTCAGTTTCCAGCTCCAAATATGCTCCACTATGATCTAGGTTTCTTTGGAATTCTCCTTCCATGGCTACTCCATCTCTAAGCTCTTTTTTCTTTTCTCCACTTTCTCCTCATGCACAAAACTTTAATTTCTAAAACTACTCTCCCAAACCATATGAATTTCCTCCCTTTGGCTTGCCTTTCTTGAGTCACACTCTTCCCCAAACTAGTTGTACTCAACCCCCATGTTCCCAATAACTTTGGGATGTGACTAATCATACCTACCATGTTACATATATTCAATGATTGGCTTTGGGAACACTCAATCAAAAATTGGAAGGTTCATATACAAATACCAAATTTAGGAAAATTACTTAACAAACATTACATGATAAAAGGTTATATTTTAGTTATTATATAGAGTAAATGAGGAGTTGGTATAACTTAAATAATATATATCTTCTTGTTATGTGTGTAATTTATTTATTGCACTAATAAAAAGATGAGCTATGCGTTATTTTTTTGGTTTATAGAAACCTTAAGTAATCATTATAAACCATAAATTTAAAGAAATCATTTGAAACACTACTATGGAATAAGAGGCCATAATTTTCTTTAGTTTAGGAAGTGGAGTTGTTAGGGTATGGAGCTAGGATTTGACGGCAGTAAAATCCCCCCTTTAACTGTACCCGGGTTTAAGATATAGACAAAGAAAATGACTATCTAAAAGTCAATCTATTTTCTACTCTGCCCCAAACATACCAGAACAAATGAAAAGAAAGTACCTTTTATCCCACATTTGGTGATGATCTACTCAATATCTGTAGTTCTAATGACTTCATGTCTCCTCCCAAGGATAACCTGCATCTAAAAATAGGAAAAACAGAACTACAACAATCCTACTTGTAGAATTCCTGCAGAAACCCCAATAGATCTAGAATTCTACTTAAATTGAACACATGCAATTTGTTGATATTCAAGACATGAGAGAAAGTTTTTGCTCAATAAATCAGAGAATTATATTAATAAAAAATGAATATACATGATCAACCATCCTCAAAAAGAAGAGAGGAGGTGAATATATAGAATTTCCAACATAGAAATTCTTGTCAAAAAAAGCTAAAATAGGTGTCATAAGCTAAGGGAGACCACATAGTTCAACCTAGACCACTAAATACACATGTCACACACTCATTAATGTCCACAAGAGTAAAGTGATTTTCATTAGTTCACTTAAGATCACTTAACTTACAAGAGAAGCAGTTCCAACTCACTTAACTGACCTGAAATAATAGTTATTAATAATAGTAACGACAAAAATCATTAATTAAGGAATAAATCTCTCACTCAAAGAGGAGGTGCGCATTCCCCAATAATGGATGTGTTTGTTCATGGGGGAGTTGGAATAAATAATAAATAAATCAATAAAATCAAGAATAAATCGAGAAAATCAAGAACCGAGAGTTGAGTCTTGATCTAAAATTAGAAGTTTTCCCTAAAATCTAGGGATGAGGTGCCCTTCTTCTATATGTGGCCAAATTAGGTGAAATAAAGTGTAAATGAATGTATTAACCAAGATCTAGGATTATAATCTAGGTATAAACTAATGTAAGTTAGGTTTATGCTCCAACACCTCCCCTTAAGCCTAACTGTAATGACAAAAAAATTGAGTCCCGACAACTTGGCCATTTTAGGTACTCATTACATAAAAGAACTCCTCATGAAAAGAGGAAAGATCGAAAACCTCATGGGAAACCCCCCACCTCCACACAAAAGAGGAAAAGAAATGTAGAGTGGCCAAAAGTGACCTACTCAGTTGTCTCCACCACTCCAAGAATAGTTCTCAGTTCTGAAAATTTCTTTTCAGTGAAGGACTTGGGGAAGATGTCTGCAACCTGATGCTTTGTGGGGCAGTACTGCAGTGAAATGACTATGTTACGGATCAGCTCGTGGATGTAATGCATGTGAATATCGATGTGCTTGGTCCTCTACCTCTGAACTGGATCAATCGATATCTGAATGGACCCCTAATTGTCACAAAATATGACATTCAAAAGTGGATACTGAATACCAAAATCAGAGAGAAGCCCCCACAAACAAACAGCCCGTGTAACTGCATTCACTGCACCTCTATACTCGGCCTCTGCTGTAGATAAAGAAATCGTGGATTTCTTCTTCCTATACCAATAGAATGGCCCTGAACCAAAGCTGAAAACATAATCGGAGGTGGACTTGTGGTCTGTACCATCGCCAACCCAATCAGAATCTCTGTACCCGATTAGTGAAAGTGGGCAATCTGTAGCATAAAAGATACCAAAACTAGGAGTACCTTTCACATATCTAAGGATTCTCTTTGTATATTTCTAGTGAAGCTCATGAGGCTCCTGCATATATCTAGAATGAAATCCTACTGCAAAAGATATATCAGTTCGGGTGTGAGTAAGATACAACAAACTCCCAACCAACTGTCGATACAGTGTACTGTCCACTAAAGGTGTAGTACCTACATCCTCAAATATGACCCATGAAAGAAAGGGAGATGTTGATGGCTTGCATTTTGTCATATCAAAGTGGACAAGTAGATCTGATGCATACTTAGACTGTGCCATCTTGATCCCTGAAGTAGACTGAGAAACTTCAAGACTAAGAAAGTAGTGCAACAGTCCCAAATTTGTCATGGAAAATCGATCGTGCAATGCTGATTTTGCCGAATCAATAGTTGATGTAGGGTTCCCTGTCATCAGTAGGTCATCTACATAAAGTACTATCAGAAAGAGGGAATCATCATGGTGCAACAAATAAACATTCGGATCAGATTTTCATCGAATGAATCCAATGGAAAGCAGGAAAGAATCCATCTTTGCATACCATGATCTGGGAGCCTATTTTAGGCCATACAAAGATTTATTTAATCTACAAATGAGTGAAGAGTTATGAATGTATCCCTGTGGCTGCTCCATATAGATCTCCTCCTTGAGATATCTATGAATAAATTCACTCTTCACATTCATGTGGTGAACTTCCCATCTGCGAGAAGTGGCAATGGAAAAAACTAGTCGAATGGAGTCCATTTTTGCAACAGGTGAAAATGTCTATGTGTAGTCTATGCCATGTACATGTGATGCAGACGCACCACCCAGGGGCACGTCCGCTCTCATAGGACCTTCTTCTCTTGGCCTGAAGAACTCAAAGGTTCTTTTGTTCCCTATAAGGAAATCTACACCCATAGTTCTCTTCAGCGCGATCCTCCCTTCTTTACTTTCGGAGGATCGGAACTCATAGCTTCGTGAACTCGCTATTGACCGCGGGGTTCTTGAATCCCCAAGACCCGTTGGTCGGACAAATCACTGAATTTTCCCCCTGTTGGAACTTTTTCTCTTTCGCGACCTCGCGATCTCGCACCCAAACCTTTGAGTCTTTTTCTTGCGAGGTCCCGATACACGATCCCACTTGCGGATCCAACGGTCCTCCTACGATCCAGATCCAATGGCTATTACCTTCTTGCCTCTCACGTCCTTGCGACTTTGGACACCCAACGCTTGGGCCTTTTCTGACGAACTCCCAAGTTCACGAGATCACCGATCTCTGCCACCTGTCCTCTACAGATGGACGGCTCCTGTCCTCTCGCTACTTCACCTCTTGCGACTTGGACAACCCAGCACTTGGGTTCTCAACCAGCGAACTCCCGAGATGCGAGATCACCGATCTCTGCCACCTATCCTCTACATATGGATGGCTCTAGTCTTCTCGCTACACCAACGACCCAAATTCTCTCGGCTGATCCAACGGCTCCTGTCTTCTCGTGACTTCTTGGGCTTGACAACAAATGGCCCATATTCCATCGACCCATCCAACGACTATCTGCCTTTCGCTTCTCGCATCCTTGTGTCTTTTAACACCAATTACTTGGGTGTTCACCCTGCGAAATCCCAAGTTCGCGAGATCCTTGATCTCTGACACCTGTCCTCTTCATATGGACGGTCCACACTCTCTCGCCACTTCGCCACTTCACGACTTAGACTACCCAACACTCAGGCTCTAAACCTGCGAACTCCCGAAATGCGAGTTCACCGATCTCTGCCACCTATCCTCTCGAACGGGCGGCTACGATCCTCTCGCCACTTCACTACTCGCGAAGCTAAAGGGTCTCCCCTTCAGTCCTCCAATGCCCGAGTCTACGATATGAGAATCTCCTGACACGCGTCCTTCTCAACGAACAACTCCGATCTTATCACGTTTCATGATCTCGCTGCTCTAGCTGCCCAACTTTCGGGTCTTCAACTCTCGAGTTCCTGATACACGATACCACATGTAGATCCGACGGCTCCTGTGACTCTGAATCAATGGCTCTGCCTCTTCCGAGCTTCAAATCCTTCGGAATATCATCACCGTAGCCTCCTTGCACCTCTGCAAGATCCGACGATCCTCGGAATTTGATGAAATCTCTTCAGAAGATTTCGACCATCTATTCTTCCTCGTATAATCCACGAAATGAAGAAAAAGGTATCACTTCACAAGATTCCTTCGTCTTTCCACCAACCTGTGATGTTTCTTCGTGACTTCCAGTCACACTTATCTACGCTGAATCTTCAGTGAATCAGAGGTCTATCCCTCCTAATCTTTGCCAAATTACTTCAACCTCAACGAGGTTCTTTGCATGCACTCCTTGCAGCAAGCCTGCGAACACTTCAACTGTTCGAGCTTCCTTGACTCTGTGTATTGCCTGTAACAACATTCCTTCGATACTTCTGCTCAGTTTCACGACCGAGGCTTCTTCTTCAGCCTGCACACTCCTTGCACGGCTTTCAACAACCTACTCCCTTTTCTGAGTGTTTTGAGAACAAGAGTTAAACTACCGAGCCTTCATCAACGCACTCCTTGCGGATGTATTCAACTGCACACCTTGTAGGAATCTCCTGGCTCAGATAGAGAAACAATTGAAACTCATTCCATCTCTCCCCTTTTAGACTTCAGTTTGAAACATGAAATCACATGCACAGCATATACAAAGCAAATGCATAACAAGAAAAGCAAACATTCATGAGCATAACATCAATACACAGAGAAAACAACATGAATCATGTTCTTGAATCAAAGATTCATTATATTAATTCAAATGCCTATACATGGGTGTTCTTCATACAACATTCTCTGCATGCTCTTCTCTCTTGCTTCCATATGTTACAATGATACAATGAGGGTGTCAATATCCATTTTCCCTGCTTCCCTCTAAAACTGTCTAATCTGGAAATAAAATCCTATCTACCTGCATTAACTAGATTAAATGCCTCCTATCTACTTCAGACAAGAGTGTATGGCTCGAGGTCTGATACAACATAGAAAAGGTGCTCCTTCATAAATGGTTCATTGAAGACTTGCGCTACAATCCCAAATCACTTCCAAAAATTTGGATTTGTTTATCCAGCTGATCTTCGCTTGATGCGCTGGCTCGCTTGATGAGTTGGTGATGCTCCTGCATCATACTCGTTGGCTTGAAAACTTTCATGGGCTCCTATCCATGAGCTCCTGCACGGTCTTTCCATGATTTTGAATCACTACTTCAGTCTCCCAGCTGGCATCCTCCATTGGGTGGTTCTACCATTTGACCGGATACTCGAAATATTACTTCCACGTGGTCTTTTTGCTCACTCTTTTGTCAAGTATACGCTCCATCTGTGGCTTCTCCGCAATTGGCATCTGTTTCTGCCTTTGAACCTCTGGTTTTTCATCACTTCCATCTCCTGCTTCCTCAGCCTTATATGGATATAAGTCTGAGACATTGAATGTCAGAGATATTCTGATCTCATCCGGCAACTCAATCTCATAAGCATTTTCTCCCAATTTCTTTAGGACTCTGCATGGCCCAATTTTCTTCATTTTCAACTTATTGTATGTTCCTCTCAGGAAACTTTCCTTCCTTAAATGTGCCATAACTAGATCACCAACTTCGAACTGAAGTTTTCTCCGATGTTGATCCACTCTGCGTTTATATTCCTGGTTTGATTCCAGCAATCGCTCCTTCACCCTGTTGTGAAGTTCCTTCATTGCCTCTGCGAATTCTTCAGTGCTTGTGCTCTTAGTCATTTTCTGCTCTGAGTCCCTCAGTTCAGATACTCCTCTCGGCTGCCTTCCATATACAATCTCAAATAGACTTTTGTCTGTGCTCTTGTTCATTGAGTCATTGTATGCAAATTATGCCCGTGGCAACACATTGTCCAAGCTGCTATGGTGCTCTGTCACCAAGCTTCTTAACAAATCTCCCAGACTTCTATTTACCACCTCTGTTTTTCCATTCGTATGAGGATGATAGGCAGAACTAAACATCAATTTAGTCCCCATCTTCTTCCAGAGTGTCCTCCAGAAATGTCCAATGAATTTTGTATCCCTTTCTGATACTATACTTCTAGGTAAACCGTGAAGTCTAATGATCTCCTTGAAGAACAAGTTTGCGATGTGAGTCACATCGCTGGTCTTCTGACATGGGATAAAATGTGCCATTTTGGAAAACCTGTCAACCACCACAAAGATCGAATCTTGTCCTCTTTGCATCCTAGGCAATCCCAATATAAAATCCATGCTTATGGCCTCCCATGGCCCTTCTGGTATGGGTAATGGTTGATAGAATCCTGCATTATGTTTCCTACCTTTTGAATGCTGGAAAATTCTACATCTGTCGACAAACTTCTTGACTTCCAGCCGCATCCCTGGCCAAAATTATGCTTCGCTCAGCTTTGCAAATGTCTTGTCATGGCCAAAATGTCCTGCCAAGCCTCCGCTGTGCTTTTCTTTTAGCAGATTCTCCCTCATGGAGCAATTCGGAATGCAGAGTTGATTTCCTCTGAACAACAGTCCATTTTGTATCATGTAATATATCCATGGGCTTCTGTCTCTGAGAATTGGATTATCAACTTCTTCATATGCCTCTGCAAAATCTGCATCACCTGCATACATGTCCCTAAGATTTTCGAAACCCAATGTTTTGACTCGTAACTCCTGCAGCAACAAACACTTCCTGCTCAAAGAATCAACCACTTTGTTAGCAGTACCTGAAATGTGTTTAATTACAAATGTAAAATTTTGCATATACTCTACCCATTTAGCATGTTTCTGATTCAACTTCTCCTGTTGAGTCACAAACTGTAATGCATGGTTATCACTATACAGAACAAATTCTTTCGGGATCAAGTAATGCCTCCACTTCTTCAATGCCTATATGATCGCATAAAATTCTTTGTCATACGTGGAGTATTTCACTTTTGCCTCATTCAGCTTCTCGCTCAAGATTTCTCCGAACACTTTCGTAAAATCCGGCAACACCAAAACCAGTTGTTCTGTGATCTTCTACTTCAACAGATTGAAGCTCTTCTCTACCTCTTCAGTCCAATGAAAAGATTTATGTCTTTTCTTGACAGTGTCCATCATCGTTGTGCTAATTCCACTGAAATTCCTGATGAATTTTCAGTAGAAACTAGCCAAACCATGAAAACTCCTTACCTCAAATACGTTCCTCGGTGATGGACAATTCTTAATCACTTCCACCTTATCTGGATCCATCCTCAATTCATTTGTAGATATAACAAACCCCAAATAAATGAGTTCTGTCTTCATGAACAAGGACATCTTCAAGTTTATCAGCAGCTTCTCTTGCTGTAATCTCTTCATCACAATAGCCAAATGCTTCAAATGATCAGCCTTTGTCTTGCTGAAAACCAATATGTCATCCAGATACACGATGATAAATTTCCCAATGAAATCCTTTAGGACTTCATTCATCAACCTCATGAATGTGCTCGATGCATTTGTCAAGCCAAACGGAATGACAAGCCATTCATACAAACCTTTGTTTGTCTTGAATGTTGTTTTCCATTCGTCACCTTCTCTCATGCGAATCTGGTGATATCCACTTTTCAAATCTACCTTTGAAAAAAATTTGGCTCCACTCAGATAGTCCATCAAGTCATCCATCCGTGGCAATGGGAATCTATACCTGATGGTTATCTTGTTAATGGCTTTGGAATCAGTGCACATTCTCCTACCACCATCTTTCTTTGGACTCAGTACCATTGGAACGGCACACAGACTTAAACTTTCCTTGATTAGTCCTTTATCCAATAGTTCCTATACATGCCTTTTAACTTCTTTGTTCTCCTGTGGCATCAACCTGTATGCAACTTTGTTTGGCAAACTGGCTCCTGGTATGAGGTCTATATGATGACTCACACTCCTCATCGGTGGCAACAAATGAGGTAATTCGTCTACCACAATGTCAGCGAACTCTTCTAGCAGCTCCTGAATTTCTTCCGGCAAGTCATCCACTCTTGTGGTAGTTAAGACAATTTTTGGTTTCCTGACCACAAAGAATTGTGGATCTTCCTTCTTCTTTACTTCTTCCAGAATTTCCTTCCCACTCATGAGAAGTACCATGTTGTTCACTTCCGGTCTCTCCTCCTTATATTTTATCGGAAGTAACATTTGTGTTCTTCCATTCTTCTCCAAAGTATATGTATTCATCTTCCCATCATGAACTACGTTCCTGTCATATTGCCATGGTCTGCCTAGCAATAAATGACATACATCCATAGGAATAACATCACAGAGTATTTTATCATTATATCCTCCTATATTGATGTCAACTAAGCACTGTTTGGTGACATTTACCTGATGTCCCTTCTGTAGCCATGAGACTTTGTATAGATTCGGGAAATCAGTTGTCTCCAGCTCTGGTTTCTCCACCATCTTGGTTGAAATGAGATTATCTGTGCTTCTGCTATCCACAATAACCTTGCACTTCCTGTCTTTGGTTTTGCATGTGGTTCTGAAAAGTCGGTTTCTTTGAGTTGTGTCCTCCACCTCCTTCTCGGGTGTTAAGAGAACCTTACGCATTATCAGCGACCTTCCATCTTCTACGTCTTCTACTTCAGCGGTTCGCCTTTGTGCCTCGGTGATGTGAGCTTCTCCTCCATCCTTCTTCCTATCTGGATAGTCAACTGCCTTGTGTGCATTCTTTCCACACGTGAAGCATGTGATGACTCCACCTCTGCCTCTTCCTCTACCTCTGGTACGAGGAAATGTGTTATTATCAGCGTATCCTCCTCTATGTTCTGTCTGCTTCCTTCGTTGTTCAGCGTGTTGTCCTCGCTGTGAACTTCCACCTATTTATGTTCTAGTCTGAGGCTTCTTCCAATCATCCTTGGATTTCTGAAACCTATCTTGGGAAACTGACTTACCTTTTGGCTGACTCCTGCCTCTGCCTCACTGTGTTGGCTTACGGCTCAGCTTCTCTTCATCTTTTAACGCCATTTGATACGCATCCTCCACCGTTCTGATGGTTTTGATACTCATCTCATCCTAGATATCGTACCTTAAGCCATTCAGATACCTGGCAACTGTTTCATCATCGCTCTCCCGATGACCTGCTCTGATATTGAGCTTATAGAATTACTCAGTATACTCCTTCACTGTCATCAATTTCTGTCTCAGGTTCTGCATTCTCCTGAACAATGTGATTTGATAATCCCTTGAGATGAATTTTGCCTTCATCTTCGCAATCATTTGATCCCAGCTTTTGATCTTTTGCTTGCCTTTGGAACGTCTATCTACTTCAAGCTCGTCCCACCATAATGCTGCGTGTCCCTTCAATTTTGTGATAGCATGCCTAACCTTCTTATCTTCTTCGATATCTTCATAATCAAAGTAAGTGTCAAGAGATCGGATCCAATCTAGAAGCTCTTCTGCATCCAAACTTCCTTCATAAGTTGGAATGTCCATCTTTGTCTTCGAACTCATCCAGGTGATAGCTTTAATTAATCGCTCATTGGCTGCATCTTCAGCTGCAGCTTCTCCTTGTTGTTCAGCTTCAACATCGTCTTCGGAGTCACTCAGATCTCCAGCACTGGCTGTGCGTCTCTGCGCTGCTTCCATATCTTCTAATCTCGCTCAGAGATCATGTATCTGCCTTTCCATTTCTGGATTCTGTGCTTGTCTTCATCTACCTCTCTGGTTTCCCCTATCCTCTGGATTGGGTGATTGTCTTTCTCTCCTCAGCGGCATGGTGAAATTTTCTCCTCTTCTCTGCTACAGAAAATAGAGAAATTTTCTCGCTCTGATACCACTCTGACGTAGACGCACCACCCAGGGACACGTCTGCTCTCACAGGACCTTCTTCTCTCAGCCCGAAGAACTCAAAGGTTCTTTTGTTCCCTATCGGGAAATCTACACCCACATATCTCTTCGGTGCAATCCTCTCTTATTTACTTTCGGAGGATCGAAACTCGCAGCTTCGTGAACTCGCTATTGACCGCGAAGTTCTCGGATCCCCGAGACCCGATGGTCGGTCAAATCGCTAACTTTTCCCCCTATCAGAACTTTCTCTCTTTCGCGACCTCGCGACCTCGCGATCTCTCACCAAAACCTTTGAGTCTTTTTCTTGCGAAGTCTTGATACGCGATCCCATGTGCGGATCCAATGGTCCTCCTACGATCCGGATCCAATGGCTATTACCTTCTCGCCTCTCGCATCCTCGCAACTTTGGACACCCAATGCTTGGGCCTTTTCCAGTGAACTCCTGAGTTCACGAGATCACCGATCTCTGCCACCTATCCTCTACAGATGGATGACTCCTTTCCTCTCGCTACTTCACCTCTCGTGACTTGGACTACCCATCACTTGGGTTCTCAACTGGTGAACTCCCGAGATGCGAGATCACCGATATCTACCACCTGTCCTCTATAGATGGATGGCTCCAGTCTTCTCGCTACACCAACGACCCAAATTATATCGGCTGATCCAACGACTCCTCTCTTCTCGCGACTTCTTGGGATTGAAAACCAACGGCCTAGATTCTATCGGCCCATCCAACGGTTATCCGCCTTTCGTGAGATCCTTGATCTTTGACACCTGTCCCCTTTAGATGGACGGTCCACACTCTCTCGCCACTTCACCACTTTGCAACTTAGACTACCCAACACTTGGGCTCTAAACCTGCAAACTCCCGAAATGCGAGTTCACCGATCTCTGCCACCTGTCCTCTCGAACGGGCGGCTACTATCCTCTCGCCACTTCGCTACTCGCGAAACTAAAGGGTCTCCCCTTTAGTCCTCCAATGCTCGAGTCTGCAAGATGAGAATTTCCTGACACGCGTCCTTCTCAATGAACGACTCCGATCTTATCACGTTTCGCAATCTCGCTGCTCTAGCTGCCCAACTTTCGGGTCTTCAACTCCCGAGTTCCCGATACATGATACCACGTGTAGATCCGACGGCTCCTGTGACTCCGAATCAATGGCTCTGCTTCTCCCGAGCTTCAAATCCTTTAGAATCTCATCACCGTAGCCACCTTTCACCTCTGCAAGATCCGACGACCTCGAAATTTCGCGAAATCTCTTCAGAATATTTTGACCATCTATTCTTCCTCATATAATTGATGAAATGAAGAAAAAGGTATCTCTTCATGAGATTCCTTCGCCTTTCCACCAACCTGCGATGTTTCTTTGTGACTTCTAGTCACACTTATCTACGATGAATCTTCAGTGACTCAGAGGTCTATACCTCCTAAGCTTTGCCAAATGACTTCAACGTCAACAAGGTTCTTTGCACACACTCCTTGCAGCAAGCCTGCAAACACTTCAACTGTTCGAGCTTCCTTGACTCTGCGTATTGCCTGTAACAACAGTCCTTCGATAATTCTGCTCAGTTTCACGACTGAGGCTTCTTCTTCAGCCTGCGCACTCCTTGCACGGATTTCAACAACCTACTCCCTCTTTTGAGTGTTTTGAGAACAAGAGTTAAACTACTGAGCCTTCATCAACACACTCCTTGCGGATGTATTCAACTGCACACCTTGTAGGAATATCCTGGCTCAGATAGAGAAACAATTGAAACTCATTCCATCTCTCCCCTTTTAGACTTCAGTTTGAAACATGAAATCACATGCACAGCATATACAAAGCAAATTCATAACAAGAAAAGAAAACATTCATGAGCATAACATCAATACACAAAGAAAACAACATGAACCATGTGCTTGAATCAAAGCTTCATTCTATTAATTCAAATGCCTATACATGGGTGTTCTTCATACAACATTCTCTGAATGCTCTTCTCTCTTGCTTCCATATGTTACAATGATACAATGAGGGTGTCTATATTTGTTTTCCCTCCTTCCCTCTAAAATTGTCTAATCTAGAAATAAAATCCTATCTACCTGCATTAACTAGATTAAATGCCTCCTATCTACTTCAGAAAAGAGCATATGGCTCGAGGTCTGATACAACATAGAAAAGGTGCTCCTTCATAAATGGTTCATTGAATACTTGTGCTACAATCCCAAAGCACTTCCAAAAATTTGGATTTGTTTATCCAGCTGATCTTCGCTTGATGCGTTGGCTCGCTTGATGAGTTGGCGATGCTCCTACATCAACATGTGAGTATCCTTTTGTGACAAGTCGATATTTGTACTTTATTATATCACCATATGTAGTAATATTTGTTTGATATATCCATCGGCATTGAACAAGCTTTCTTCCTTTCGAAAGTGGAACCAAGTCCCATGTGTTGTTGTCCATAAGAGCAGAGTACTCTTCATCCATGGAAACCTCCCAAAGTGGGTTTCCAGCAGCCTTAGAGTGTTACTATGGATCTTAACCAAGTTTCATATAGAAACATATGGGAAGAAAAGGTTTTGTGGCAGCCAGTGCTTGAGGAGCCTCAAAAAACTGTGATCTAGTTCTTCTTGTATCCGCAAGATGACCGACTAGTTCACCCACATCTTGCAGGGTTTTCTCTGCCCAAGTTGGAAAATGGGTTGGAGAAGCCATGAAATTCTCCTAATCCTCTATATTAGACCCAAAAGGATTCTCTGATGGATTCTCTGAAGTTCTTTAAGAAGTTTCTAACTCCTTCTCATCAGTGACAAGAAGCGGTTCCTCGGCAGGGTCTTCTGAAAAATCATGCAGTGATTCTTCTTCAAATTTCACACTTTGAGCTAGAATGAACTTTTCAGTGTGAGTGTCCAGAAATATATATCCTTTGAAACCTTCAGGATATCTAGCAAATATGAATTCAACAATTTGAGTCTCCAAATCCTTCCTCTTATTTGTTTGAATGTGAGCCCATGCTCGTGAACCAAAAATACGAAAGTGCGACACTTTCAGTTTCTTACTGATCTAACATTCAAAAGGAGTGGTTCCTTTGAGTGATTTGTGAGGAAATCGGTTCTGAAAGTATGCTGCACAATTAATAGCTTCATCCCATATCTTTCGATCTAATTATTTCGACTGTAGCATACAATTGGCCATCTCTTTTAAGGACCGGTTTTTCCTCCTTGTAACACGGTTCTGTTGTGGTGTATATGACACTGTGTGTTGTAGTTGTATACCTACATCAATACAAAGTTGTTGCACATTTTTTTTTACATACTTCCCCCCATTATCAGTATGAATTATATTAATCTTACACCCAGACTCATTCTCAGCAAGTGCTTTAAATTCTATAAGGCATTCAAATACTTTCTATTTTAATTTCAAAAAAAATTGCCAAGTAAAGCGAGAGAAATCATCTATGAAGGTGAGTACATATTGAGCCTTACTAATTGAAGGCTGTGGGAATGGGCCCATTATGTCACTGTGAATCATCCCAAGAGGTGAAGAATCTCTATGTGCCTTCCCTTTGTTAAACCTTTTCTCTGGATGCTTGCCAAGAATGCATCCTTGACATACACCGCTTGTGAATTTAATAGTTGGAAATCCTTCTACCATGTTTTCCTTGTTGAGTTGATGCAAGTACTTATAGTTTAGATGGGAAAATATTTCATTCCATAACCTGCTGATATCATTATATTGTGACAAAAATTCATTTCTAATAGATATATGAACAAAGTGGGAGAAGAAATACAAACAAGAACCATGATCTGCAATTCCATGTGCAAGTTGTGAGCCTATGGAAATGTCGGTAATCACTGCGGAGTCCAGAGTGAACTCCACCTTCCTTCCAAATACAGAATGAGTGATCTTATATATCAAGAGAATATTTGCGGACAAAGAGGGAACATGAAGAATTTTTTTGAAGTAGCCCCCTTCAAGATCAACAATTCCTTCTCCACACACCTTTGCAGGTATGGCATCTCCTAAGTAAATTGGGGATCTGGTGTTTTCTTCTATGGAGGAAAATTCATCTTTTGATGCAGCGATATGGTTTGATGCACCTAAATCAAGGATACAATATTATGGATTGGATGTGACAGCCATTAAATAATGACAATCTTGTTCTCTCCCTCCCATTCTGTTATCATCTTTCTTCTTTGCATTTTCGGGCACCGTGAGATTGTGTTGCTGCAGTTGCTTAGCCATCTCATCGATAGTATTCCTCATGCAATTTTATTTGGGATGAAAAACTTTGGAAAAATAGATGAAAATTGTTCTTTCCTTATTCTTCTTACCCTTAGGCTGAAAATATTTATCTGAAGATTGTGCGGATCTCTCCTTCTTCGATTTAGGAAATTTACCCGTTCTTTCTTTCTTATCTTTTCCAATGCTCTTTGGAGCATTAGTAGCCACAACTTCTTGGTTCTTGGAATGCTTGATGACAACCATTTGTACTAAATTAGCTTGATCTTGAGTCAATGCTGCAATGAAATGATTCAATGGAGGCATTTTCCATTTTTCTTGAGTCAATTTAGATGCTTGAAAAGACGAGACAAATACGAAATATTCAGGGCCTAATTTCGAGAGAATTGAAAGGATGAGTTGTTATTCCTCTTTCGTGACTCCACACGCATTAAGTTCAGAAAGGAGGTATTTTAACTTGGTGAATAATTCTTTTAGGTTGCTGAAATGAATTGGACTTAGGGATATGAGTTCATTCTCCAATTGATGCACTCTCATTGCATCCTGCTTGTTGAATAGTCTTTCCAATGTGGTCTAGACCACATCGGGAGTAGTGGCTCTACTGACATGAAAGAGGATATCTCTAGAAATTGATAGGAATATAAACCCAATTGCTTCATATAATTTATTTAAATACTTTATCCTGTCTGCTGTAGCAGTCGGTTCTTTCTTTGTTCCCATTGTTACCCGGTAAAGCCCTTTGCTTCAGAGGAGCAAAGAGATCTCTGTCTTCCATTCGAAGTAATTGAAAGGATTTAGAATGAGTTTTGTAGTATGAGAGAGATGATACATTGCTTCTTGATGCACCTCCTGATGATATATACCTCTAAATAAAACCGTGTACAATCCACTAGATTCAATCTAGCTCTGATACCATGTAGAATTCTTGCAGAAACCTCAATAGATCTTGAATTCTAGTTAAATTGAACACATGCAATTTGTTGATATTCAAGAGATGAGAGAAAGTTTTTTCTCCATAAATCAGAGAGTTATATTAATAAAAAATGAATATACATGAGCAATCATCCTCAAAAAGAAGAGAGGAGGTGAATATATAGAATTTCCAACATAGAAATTCTAGTAAAAAAAAATTAGAAAAAGCTAAAATAGGTGTCATAAGCTAAGGGGGACGACATAGTTCGACATAGACCACTAAAGACACATGTCACACACTCATTAATGTTCACAAGAGTCAATTGATGTGCATTGGTTCACTTAATCTCACTTAGCCGACAAGAGAAGAAGTTCCAACTCACTTAACTAACCCGAAATAGTAGTTACTAATAATAGTAACGAAAAAAATAATTAATTAAGGAATAAATCTCTCACTCAAAGAGGAGGTGTGAATTCCCCAATAAAAGATGAGTTTTTTCATGGGGGAGTTGGAATAAATCATGAATAAATCAATAAAATAAAAAATAAATCGAGAAAATCAAGAACAGGGAGTAGAGTCTTGATCTAAAATTACCAGTTTTTCCCTAAAATCTAGGGATGAGGCGCCCTTCTTCTCTATGTGGCCAAATTAGGTGAAATAAAGTGTAAATGAATGTATTAACCAAGATCTAGGAGTCTAATCTAGGTATAAACTAATGTAAGTTAGGGTTATGCTCCAACACTACTTCTATTAATGATTTTGGGTTAGATATTAAATGCTACGTATAAATCAAAGAAAATACACAAAACATCATCATTCGGGATAGGGAAAAGAGATTCTTTTATTCATCAAACAAAGACTTAAACTTACAATTTGTGTCAGCGACCGTTCCATGAACCTGTTATGAGATCCTATTTACAATGCTCCAAGTGCACCTTGAATAAGCCTATTTTCTCAATCATTTGATCACCTCAAAGGAATAAGGGGTTGATGAAGGAATGGTGAGGAAATATCTCACAAAATGTAGAAAAATATTGGGAAAGGAAGGGAAGTGAAATTGGGTAGAGTTTCATTGTTCTTATGCTTGGATGTGAAATGAGACCCCAACACCTCATTTTTTATGACAAAAGGATGGTTATACGGCTAGGTGATGGGATATAGCAGGTGAATTGGTTGGGAAACCTCCAATAGCACATGAATTTCACTGAATTCCTTACAAATTTCATATTTTTGAAACTTTTGAAAGCATATGCGGGTTATTTAGTGTGCAACAAGTGTATGCACATGGGTTGTATATCATGTAGTAAGCGTATTTACACAGGATGTAGAGGCTTAGGGCACGTACATGCTCTAAAAAATGTTTTTTTAGGAAGATCTCTTCAGTAGTGCTTTGGAAAAATATGCAAGTAAGAGGGCCAATGCCATGTATGGATGAGTAGGGAATTTTAGGGATATAACATATTCCCCTAATGTGTGAGGTTAGAAGAGCTAATTATGGACTAAATGCATTGCAATATCTTCACCAATGTGTGAAATGTTGGATTGTTGAGAGGGGAGTGAATCAGTAATAGAGAAATGATAATCCTTTTTATGCAAATAATCCAAGTGTTATATCAATGTTGAATTATTCTCCAATAATGGGAAATTAGAAATGAAAAATCACACTCATACACAGTACACGAGTGTTTTACGTGGAAACCCAAATCAGGATAAAACCACTAAATTCTTTTTCTTATATGTCTTGAAGAATTACATTCGTTGGAAGCACCAACTTCCTTTTTTTTCTAGCTGCAGCTGGAAGGAGGCTCCAACCCCCTAGTTTCTTAGGCTACAACCTGAGGGAAGATCCAACTCCCCAATTCTCTGCCAACAACTAGAAGGAGGCTACAACCCCCTATGTTCTTCGTCTACAACCAGAAGGTGGCTACAACCACCTATCCTTTCCCCGTCCAACCGCCTTGACGTATAAGTGGAAAGATGGAACCACTGTCAACCTGTCACTGTGAGATATACTTTTGTACAAATATATCAACCTATACCACTTACATGTATCCAATCTATACAACTTCCATGTAATCAATATGTACCTGAAATGAACATGTATCTAAAAAAATACAATAGGTACGCAACCTGTAGTGTTGCAACCCTCCTATGTACATGCTCTATCTGTTATGCATCCCACGTATGTATGTGCCCTATTTGTTATGCAACATAGGTATGCCTTCTAGAAGTAGGGTGATCCAGGTGGATATCGGTGGCCACCCACCATTTCCAAATGGCTCAAAACAATTTTCTGGCCATTTTGGCAATTTACTATTTTTAGCAGGTTTTAACTTCCGGGGCCATTTTGA
>SNQJ01S0003401.1:232101-274845 GCA_010110895.2 Picea sitchensis | reverse complement strand
CCCCACTGGATGTCTGTGATGTTCTCTTGGGCCAGCCATATATGTGGAAACGCCATGCTATCTATGAGTCTCGACCCCGTAGTGTAATTATTACTCTGGGGGGTCATCTCTATAGGATACCAGAGGTAGTTCTAACTACTGCCCCACCTAAACAGTGTTGCAAGGTAGTATCTCATACTACAAAATTCATCTTCTCCACAATCTGTTCAAAAGGGGAACAAAAGGATATTACAACCACTACAGCCTCGGCCCAAGCACCTTCTATCAAACAGAAGTAGGTCAACAAGGTTACAACAAAGTGAAACGATTCCTTATGCACATTGTCCTATCATGTATCTCAACTTGTTGAGAAGCCTCAATTGCAACAGGTTCATGACAGATTTCCACAAACTAAGCAGCGTGACGTCTCCAGCAAGACAAACAACTCACCAAGATGCAGATTCAACAAATGATTTTCCCTCTCCCACGGGAACTCAATGCAATGGAGACCATTTCTTCCTAAGGAGGGAGGATTGATCCAGGTGGATATCGATGGCCAGCCCCCATTTCCAAAGGCTCAAAACAGTTTTCTGGCCATTTTGGCAATTTACTATTTTTAGCAGGTTTTAACTTCCGGGGCCATTTTGAGGGTCCAAATGAAGGTTTTTCGAGATTGAGGTTCTCAATAATAGCCGAAGGCATGATTGAGCCCCCAACATGAATCTCCTCGGAAATACCTTTCCAATGAGCTATCACATGCCTAAAACGGAGATCGTATACAAAAGTTATGACCCTGGAAAGTTGATGTACTCACTTACCCAAACGGGGCCCACATGACTTTTGATGCTTCATCTCCTAGGGTTAGGTTTTTGGATGTCTAGGACTTTTGGAATTCCCGTTTATTGTAAAAAGGCCTCTAGAGCCTCATTGTAATCATCTTCTCACGGATGCGAGTAGTCGTCACATCTCTTTTCGGAGATAAGCTACCACCATTCTAGCCAGTCTTTCACTCTGTACTTTTACAGTCTCTGTACATTTATTTCATTAATAGAAATCATGTATTACTGTATATCTGTGACTCTTTTTATATTTCTGCTATATCTCTGTTATATTTTTGTCTCTCTTGCAATATGTCTAAATATTTCTATATTATATCTCCGCTCTCATTTCATGCTGAAAATAATCCGGATCATAGGGTTTCCTTTCACTTGAAAACTTATAACCCGATGTAACTTCTTTCACATAGATCTGTAATTTGTCACTGTATCGAGACTGCAACTGTACCCTGTTCATGCATTCTCATACATAATATTTACTCAAGACAAATATGTCTCTCTCTATTCATGTGCCAGATAGGTGTGTGAAATCATGAACACGTATAATTTCCCTCACATGATCTTAGTCATCAAACCCTTTCTAATATTTAGGCTCTTAATACATCAACAAATACAAAATCTCAACCATGCACCATAAAAACTCTTAGTCATATGCCAAGAAATACAAGATGTGTCTCAACAAGAATTATCAATGATGAATATACCAGCACTATATTTCAGTAGATCTAACTTATGCAGAAGATTCCATGTAGCTACTAGTATCTCTAGGAAGAATCCTCAAGTCTCCATTGCCATTCCTCATGCATACATCAAAATCCAACTATTCATAGAAATAAGACATACCTTTTGAACCAATGGATGGATCTGATGTATCTGAGCACTTTAGACGTCCTGGGAGCTTGATCTCATAATCTAGAACCTATGCATCTTCATATTCTCAAGTTTCCATGGCTTTACCAACATGTACTCAACTTGTACACAACAATCCCACCTACGTATTCTCCCTATACACAGACAACCCACGTATTGTAGGGACCATATACACAAACAAACCGCGTGCGCCTTAGAAAATAAGGTTTTCTAAAAATCCAAGAATTTCACGGTCAACCCTTCATGCTACCTCAGACATTTTCCACTTAATATGTATCCACAAGTATTTACAAGAATGTTTACATAAGAAAATAGATATACAATATGTACAAGTGCGTATTTTATGAGTGAGCTTTGCCTCTTATTTATATCTTCATGTAGCCTTATAGTTTCCTTATTTTAAGGCATCTTCATTTAAAATAATATCTTTTTCAAAGCACTTTGAACCTTGGGGGATTATATAAGACTTATGAGGGGTTCTCCAACTTCATACGGTCATAACTCTCTAACCGTGAGGAGTTATGTGACATTACACATACCACCGAAAATGGCATGAAAAGAACTATCCATCTAGGATAGATTCACTAACAAATTCATGTTCCTTCATCTCATTATTCCAAAATTAAGCATGGGTTCTCTCACTCTACAAAGCGTATTCCCATGAGGGATTTCACCATAAGGGGACCACTTTGGAGTTCATCCATATTTACTTCTTATCAAATATGACAAGACAATAATGAGTCATATTTACATCAAACTATATTGGGTCCATTGCTCAAACCTTTGCGCTATAGGGCTTTATTCCAGGGTTGATATCAATGACAACCAACCCTAATGAACAATCTCCCCCTTTGACATTGATGGAAACACTATGATGCAATACTTAAATCATATCACACATACTCCCCCTGGAACCATGCCTTTGTCCTCTCCATCTGATAAATATGCTCCCCCTGGAACCATGCTTATGTCTTATGCATCTGATAAATCTACTCCCCCTGGAACCATGCCTCTATCCTTTGCAACCATGCTTCTGTCCTCTACATGTGATAAATCTCTCCCCCTTTGTCATCAATGGAAAAGGTATCTTTGCATTTGGGGATTCTCCCCTTGACTGAACTATCCTCTTGTGGTGCTTCCTCGTGTACATCTAAGACATATAAGATAAGAATTCAAAAAGCATTCATTTTGGAGTAGAAATAACTCCAAGTCTCTTGTGTATATATTCAAAGGATTCCCATGGAAGTGGTTTTGTAAAGATGTCTGACACTTGTTCTTTTGTGCCCACATACTCAACTCTGATGTTCTTTTCTGAAACCTGCTCCTATAGAAAGTGATACTTGATTGGAATGTGATTCATCTTTGAGTGTATCATTAGGTTCTTCAAGATACTGATGGTGCTTTTATTATCACAATAGATTGGAATGGGTTCATCATACTCAACCTATATATCTATCAGAGTTTGTTTCATCCAAAGAACATGTGTACAAAATGATGTTGCTGAAATATACTCTATGTCGGCTGTATATAAGGATACTAATTATTGTTTCTTGCTTATCCATGATACTAAAAGCTCACCCAAGTAGAATGTTGCTCCACTAGTGCTTCGTCGGTCATCAATACAACCTGTCTGATCTGCATCTGTGTAGGTAATAAGTGAGACATCCTTTCCTTCTGGATACCATAATCCAAACTCTTATGTTCCTTTGAGATATCTTAACATCCTCTTCACTATTAATACATGTGATTCCTTTGGTGTTTCTGGAAATCATGCCACCTATCTAACTGCCTAAATTACATCTAATTTGGATGTTGTTGCATATAGTTGGCTACTAATCATTGACCCGTATTTCCTCTGATGTATAGATTTCGAGTCATCATCGTTTCTCAACTTGCAACTGGTTTGCATGGGAGTGATAAATGGTTTGTAATCTTCCATTCTGAACCTATTTAGAATTTCTCTAATATACTTGGTTTGAGAAATAAAGATTCCTTGGTTGCTTTGACATATCTGAAGTCCCAGAAAGAAGGATAGTTCTCCAAGTAACGACATTTCAAATTTATTTTACATTTCTTTTGCAAACTTCTGGCTTAATCTGTCATCATCACTACCAAAAATAATATCATCAACATAAACTTCAACTAATAAAATATTACATTGACTTACCTTGATGTATTGGTTTCTATCTGCACTTCCTTTTCTGAACCGTTTCTGCTGTAGATACTTATCTAGTTTAGAGTACCATGATCTAGGAGCTTGTTTTAGACCATACAAGGCCTTCTTTACTTTACACACATAAATTGCATTCTCTGACAACTGAAATCCTTCTGGTTGTTCAATGTAGACTTCTTCTTCAAGTCCCCCATTCAAAAAAGTTTATTTTACGTCCATTCGATATACTTTAATATTTTTGGAGCATGCATAGGCTAAAAGAAAACAACTTGCTTCCATTCTAGCAACTCGGGAAAATGTCTCTTCAAAGTCGATTCCTTCAATATGTGCATATCCTTTACATACCAATATAGCTTTGTTCCTTGTAACTTGTCCATATTCATTTAATTTATTCCTGAAAACCCATTTTGTGTCGATCACATTCTTATTCTTTGGTCTTGGAACCAATTCCCAAGTCTCATTTTTCTCTATTTGATCCAATTCTTCATCCATGGACTTATTCCAAAATTCATCCTTGCTGGATTCTTCAAAATAATTTGGTTCAAATGTAGATAAGAGTTCTATATGTGTTTGTTCTGGTGAATGGATTCTTCTTCTAGTCTCAACTCCTGCATCCTTGTTTTCGATAATCTGATCTGAAGGATGATTCTTTTGTACTTGTTTACTTGGTGTATTTGGAGACACTTGTTGAACTTTCTCTTCTGCTTCTGTCAAATTCTCTTCATCTTCCTCTTCTACTTATTTTTCATCTTCTGCTTCTTCTTCCAGGGGTTGTTTCATTGATTCATTTTCTTCCTTTGATTCTGGTCTGCCTTTTTCATCAATTGTTACGTTGATGATTTCCACAACTTTGTTCAATATTAGATTGTAACACTTGTATGGTTTTCTTGTGCTTGAGTAACCAACAATTACTCCTTTTTCCACACGATAGTCAAACTTTCCCATTCGACCATCTTCTCTTTTGATATAGCATTTCCTTCCAAAAACTATTAAGTTATTTACATTTGTTGGTCTTCCTTTCCATAGTTCGTAAGGAGTTTTGTTACTGTTGTTTCTGAGCATTACTCTGTTTTGAATGTGAATTGTTGTATGTACTTCCTGTGTCCAAAAAATATCTTTCAATTTTGAATCCATTAGCAATGTTCGAGCCATTTCCTATACTTTCTTGTTCTTTCTTTCAAGAACTCGGTTCTGTTGAGGTGTCCTAGGAACGAATAATTGCCTTTTTATTCCATGATTTATACAGTAGTCCATAAATTACTTTGAGTTGAAATATCATCCATTATCATATCTCAATCATTTGGTTTTTGAATCCATTTCATTTTCAACCATTTCCTTGTAGATCTTGAAGTTTTCAAAAGCTTTTGACTCATTCTTGAGAAATCAAACTGCAGTCATTCTTGTAGAATCATAAACTAATAACATAAAGTATTTCTCACTTTTTAAGCCTTTGTTTTACTTCGTTCATCTAGATCAGTATGCACAATTTCTAGTGGTCGTATTGTTGAATATTCCTTTGATTTGAACCTGGTCTTTGTTTGATTTCCTTGTTGACAATGCTAGCATAAAGTGTTGGTTGGTGTCGTGATCTGGGGCATTTCTCTTACTGCTTCTCTTTTGCTGACTTTGACAAGGTTATCAAAATTTATGTAACCTATCCTTCTGTTCCATAGCCAACTTTCATCTTCCTTTCCTAGACAACACTTTTCATTTCTAATTTCACTTAGCACATACGTGTTTCTTGAAGTTCTTGTAGCTATAGCGACCAATTTCCCTGAACCTTCTTTTCTTATCTCACACTTTTGTGAATCGAAAGTAACTTTATGAACTTGGTCACATATTTGTCTCACACTTAGAAGATTATGTTTCATATCTTCTACTAGTAGAATATTTTTTTCCTTTTCATTATTGTTCCCAATTCAGACTGTTCCTTTTCCAATGATTTTGGTTGAATCATCATTTCTGAAGAAGACTGATCCATCTCTTTCCTTTCTTAATGTAAGAAAATTTTCTCTATCACCTGTCATGTGTTTGGAACACCCATTGCCAACATAACAACTGGGTTTATTCTGCTTATCTTGTAGTTTCTTGTTCTTCTTCTTTTATCTTCTCATAACTTCTATGGCACACATAAATTCTTCTCAAAAGTCAACTTTTGCCTTTGCAACTTCTTGTTCGACTTATTCATATTCTTCTTTGGATTCTTCATATTCTTCTTTGGAGTCATCTTTGTTAGAGTCTTTTACTGCCATGAATATAACTCTTCATGTCTAACTATCACTGAATTCATCTTCATCTGATGATGAGATGTCTTCTTTGGTGCATAAACTTTTATTGAAAACTTTCTTTGTAGTTATTTTGCATTTATATGTGTGTTTCCATTTTGAGTAACCTTCATCGTTTCTCTTTTTCTTATGAGGACATTTGTTGGCAAAATGACCAATACCATCACAATCAAACAAAATTAAAGGAAGATTACCTCTATACCTATCGTCAGTTCCCTTGTTCAGTCTTTTGAAAAAGTTGGCCACTTCTTCATCATCTTTTGAGACGTCATTGTTGCTTTTGTATTATTCTTGTTGCTCTTTATTTTTCTTTGATCTTTTGGATGATTTAAAGGCTACTTCTTTTACATCTGGATTTTCCTTTTTAGTTCTCATTTCATTTGCTGTGAAGATTCCATGCAGTTCATCTATGATTATTGAGTTTAGATCTGATCTTTCTTCTAGTGTTGATATATTAGAGTTAACTATCATAGGAAGAGATCTTAGTACCTTTTGAACAATTACAGATTCTTCAATTTATTCTCCAAATCCTATGATTTCACTCACTGTTTCATCGACTCGTAAGAAGTAGGATGCAATATTCTCATCTTCCTTCATTTTTAGTTGTTTGAACTGACCTCTGTAAGTTTGATGCTTTTTTACATTGAATTTTTTATATCCTTCATAAATATTTCAAAGCTTGTCCCAAATATGTTTATCAGATTTAGAATGTGCAACTTTGGTGAATATTGTATCATCGAGACCATTCAAAAGTGAATTTGTGGCTTCGGAATCATTCTCACTGAGTTTCACTACTTTGTCATTTGTTGGTGGAACTGTTGGTTCTTTGTATCCATCTTGAATTGATTTCCAAACTTGAAATCCCTGTTCCTGTACATATGTCTTCATCCTTATCCTCCAAAAAGCATACTTATGTCCATCAAACAATGGTTTTCCATTTTTATACAAGTTATTACTCTCTGTGATCTACCTTTCAATGGTTAAACTGATTTTTGAAGGAACCAGATCTGATACCAATTGTTGGATTACTGGCGTGGGGGTGAATCAATAATAGCACAACGACAATCCTTTTTATTCAAATAATCCAAGTGTTATATCAATGTAGAATTATTATCAAATAATGAGCACAAAGAAATGAACAATCACACACATACATAGTACACTAGTGTTTTATGTGGAAACCAAATCAGGAGAAAACCACGGAATGATTTTTCTTATATGGCTTGAAGAACTACATTCATTAGAAGCACCAACTTACTTTGTTTTCCAGATGCAACTGGAAGGAGGTTCCAACCCCCTAGATTTATAGGCTACAACCTGAGGGAATCTCAAACTCCCCAATTCTCTGGCTACAACCAGAAGGAGACTACAACCCCCTATGTTCTCCGGCTACAACCGGACGATGGTTACAATGACATGTCCTTGCCCCGTGCAACTGCCCTGACGTATAAGTGGAATGATGGAACCAATGTAAACCTATCACTATGAGATATACTTATGTAAAACTGTATCAACCTATACCACTAACCTATATCCAATATGTACAACTACCCTGTAATCAATCTATACATGAACTGAACATGTATCTACAAAAATACAACAGGTACGCGACTTGTAGTGCTGCAACCCACATATGTATGAGCCCTATATGTTATACAGCCCACATATGTATGTTCCCTATCTGTTATGCATCCTGCATATGCCTTCTGGAACTAGGGTTTCCTTTCACTTGAAAACTTTTGACCCTCTATAACTTCTTTCACATAGATCTGTAATCTGTCACTCTATCCAGACTGTAACTATACCCCATGCATTCATTCTCATACATAACATTTACTCAAGACAAATATGTTTCTCTCTAGTCATGTTCCATATAGGTGTGCGAAATCACAAACAATTATACTTTCAATCACATGATATTAGTCATCAAACCCTTTCTGATATTTAGCCTTTCAATACATAAAAAAATACAAGATCTCAACCATGTACCATAAAAAATCTTAGCCGTATGCCAAGAAATACAAAATGTGCCTCAACAAGAAGTATCAATGATGAATATACTAGCACTATATTTCATAGATCTAACTTATGCAAGAATATTTCATGTAGCTACTAGTCTCTCTAGGGAGAATCCTCAAATCTTCATTGCCATTTCTCATGCATACATCAAAATCCAACTATTCATAGAAATAAGACATACCTTTTGAACCAATGGATGGATCTGATGTATCTGAGCACTTTAGACCTTCATGGGAGATTGATCTCATAATATAGAACCTCTGCCTCTTCATCTTCTCAAGTTTCCATGTCTTTACCAACATGTACTCACCCTGTACACATCCATCTCGCATACGTACACTCCCTATACACACACAACCTGTGTATTGTATGCACCCTATACAAAGACAACCCATGTCCACCTAAGAAAATAGGTTTTTCTTTAAATCCAAGAATTTCTCAATCAACCCTTCGTGCTACCTTAGACGTTCGCCACTTCAGATGTTTCCACAAGTATTTACAAGAAGCTTTACACAAGAAAATGGATATACAATATGTACAAGTGTGTATTTTATGAGTGAGATTTGCCTCTTATTTGTATCTTCATGTATCCTTACACTTTCCTTATTTTAGGGCTTCTTCATTTAAAATAATTTCTTTTGCAAAGTAGTTTGAAACTTGGGGGCTTCTATAAGACTTATGAGAGATTCTCCAACTTCATATGGCCATAAATCCATAACCGTGAGGAGTTATGTGACGTTCCACATACCATTGGGAATGACATGACAAGAACTATCCATCTAGGATAGTTTCACTAACAAATTCACTGTCGTTCATCTCATTATTCCACAATTAAGCATGGGTTCTCTCACTCCAAAAAGCGTCTTCCCATGAGGGCTTTGACCATAAGGGGACCACTTTGGATTTTATCCATCTTTACTTCTTATCAATTATGACAAGACAATAATGATTCATATTTACATCAAACAATATTGGGTCCATTACCCAAACCTTTGTTCTATGAGTCTTTCTTCAAGGGTTGACATCAATGACAACCAACCTTAATCAACACAAAATTGAGTGAGCTTGGCACCATAGTTCGAGAGGTGCCATTTGCAAAACAACAATTTTCTCTTTGAGGCATGCATACCCATGCTCGAGATGAACTAAATCATGGATTCCAATCAAATACACTACAGATCCATGTCATATAACTATATAATGTGTATCTACAAGCAATGCATAGCTGATCTACATCTCAAAATCAGTCGAAGATATATAAGTATAGTATTCATATTCAAGAAGCTAGTGATGCTTGTGGCCAGAGATGAGGTCTTCATAGCTCAAGAAACAACTTCAATATATTCAAATCTCAAGTAGGAGTACAATGGGAGTGTATAAATCACTACCCTTAGGTCTTTTATGGATAGTCGGGAAAATACATGAGGATCTCGATGATCAGGAAAAAAACTTTGTCGATTTTGAATATGGACTTGACTGGACTCTCGGGATGGTCGACTCATGAAGGTCAAGAGACAAACTATAGAAAGGCTGAATCAGTTTGAGTGAAACTTCCCCTGGAAAAGAGAATGAAATAATATCAGACTGAGGTAGCATTACATTGACATAAGTTTGTGATACTGGAGCCAACACAAACTCTCAATGTTTTTGGAAGAGTAACCAAACGAAGGAGGACAAAGCTCTATGTAGAGAGAAAAAATTCCTAAGGTCATACTATATCCTAATACTTTATGAATAAGTGAAAGGATTTGCTTTGTCCAAGGGAGACTCTTTGTGCTACTGGAAAAAAAATAATATTTCTCGTCCCCTCTTTTTGGAATATTTTATTTTTTGTCTTTTTCAATTTTTTAAGAGCTTCAAAAAGAATAAAAGAATTATATGTTGCAAAGGATGGAAGAGTGTCACAAGAAATCATACTATTTCCAAGCTCATGGAACATACTAATTCTCATAGAAAGGATACATGTGCAGGAAAAGGGCACTCAGGTAAAATTCCTCCATCGGTCAAGTTGTCAGGTCGTAGAGGAAATAAGTGCTACAATGCTTGCATATAAGGAATGCCTCAAAGTTTTAGTTGAGAGAAATATGAAGATAACTTTAGGCCAAAAATGGAAATATGAGACCCACAAATGCGATTAAGCAAGACACAATGAGACCCCTTCTATGTAATATTTTACGCGCACAGAGAACGTAAGCTTGGTAGTTTTTTCATGTTTAGAGAGATTGAAAAACATAAATTAAGACTCAAGGGAGTACCTTTTTTGCATATAGTCTAGTCGGTTCAAAAAAGGTTAAAATTGCAATGTAAATACATCTATTTAAAACCATTTTAACAAGTGTGGCAAAGACAAGATCACTCTGAAATATTTTCAATTTTAAGGATTTTGAAAAGAGCTTAACTATCGACTCACATCCTTTTTCTGAGTTTAGTCTCTTTGGCTCAAAAAAGTATAATAGTAATTGAGGAGAACTCTCCTTACCATACGAATCTCCCGAGGCGTACCTTTTTTCGCTATAATCTATGGGCTGGAAAAAGGGTTAAAATCATGCCAGTAAATGTTCTTATGGGTCAATTTAATGAGTGTGAAGGAATAAGGTCACTTGACGATATTTTCATTTTTAGGGATTCTGAAAAGAGATTAACTATGGACTCCAAGGGGGTTCATTTTTCATAAGTAATCCCCAAGGCCTGAAAAAGGTGATAAACCAAAACCAAGGAGAATGTTCCTTTTTTGAATATTTAGTCCCTCGGGCCCGAACAAGTGTTAAACTTACACCTGAGAATACTCTTCTATTGAAACAAATTTCCTATAGCATACCATTATTCGTAAAATTAGTCATCTTTACTGAAAAGGGGTAAACTACCACTAGACAAATGTGCCTTCAAATTTGAGTTTGGCAAGCGTGAAGGGAAACAATATCGCTCGACAATATTTTCATTATTAGAGAGTCTGAAAATGGATTAAATAAGACTCCAAGCGGGAAATTTTTGTAGTTAATTGAGACAATATCGAAAAGAATAAATACAGTCTCGTTGGATGTTTCTTCGAAATTTCAAAGTGAGCTTGAAAGACAACAAAGCGTGCTCATTTGGGAGTCTCAAGGGTAAGGCCTAGGATGATGGTGCATCAAACGAATGAGGCTTTATCTCATAATCATGACAGTACTAACAAGGACTCCAAAGCATGGATGCCAAAATGCATCAAGGATATACCTAGGGAATCCATGTAATGGTAGGCTCTACCACATAATTACAACAGTTCTAGAGCAGTAATGAAGGTTCTTTGTCACACCTCGGTAGGGCCAATCCTATGGAAAAGTGAGAAAGAAAACAAGATGAAAAAATTGAAAATGAAATCCTAACTTATATGCAAAAATTTGAAAAGCCGACTTTTACCAAAGGATACCCAAAAAGTAACCCATCCCAAGAATTACCAAACCAAAATAAAAAGAGTACCGAAATGACCAATAAGTGACTTAGAAGTGGAATCAAGTAATTACCAAGAAAAGAAAAATGACAAAGGGGGTCAAAAAGGGGGAAAAATGGACAAAAAAGTCTATAAATAGAAGCTCACAACTCATTTTTACCATTACAATTTGAAAATAAACCAAAAGGTGAAAAGACCCCTTTTCTAAAAGAGTAGATTATAGGAGCTTCAATGGATGAAACGACCTTCTTCTTGGACCAAGTGAGTAAAAAATACTCTTACTTGCAATTCAATACCTTATTTATGCATTGTTTTTAGGTTTTGAGGGGGCACACTCTTGTAAAAAGAGAGGCCCTGCATGTACATGGTTTGTCCAAGGCCAACCCACGTATGTACTCGGGAAGGAAACAACCAACCTGCATACATATGTGACTGTGTACGAAACAACCCGCGCACACCTTGAAATTATTTGAAAAAATTAAATGCAAGGACTGACTCTCCTCCATTTTTCTATGAAACAGGATGTATGTTCACTGGAGGGAGAGGGAGCATGAGGAAATTGATATTTTGGTTGAAGAGGACCCTATAGCCATCGTCGCACTAAAAATGTGTGGGCTATGGAAATTATTCCAGTGTCCATTCATGAGGGCACAACCTAGGATTCTCAATTCTCTTTGTGGAGTATTGACATCTTGATGCAGAGGTAATTATGCTAGATTTTCAATCATTGAACCCCACTAAAGAGGATATATACTTCTTGAATGGCTTCTCGAGGAGAGGGGAACTAGTGAACTTGAGGACGTTTCCTCTGAGGCCCTTTAACATAAACGATTATATTTTCATGTACTGTGAGGATGAAACTGAGAAGGTATGTTCTCAAGTGCCAATCCACAAGGTCACCATCATATCTCTGTGTGTGATCTTACTTTTGATCGAGAAAATTACTGGATATGTTGTCCTTCAGTAGGCTTCTTGGGCACACATGCATTATTCCATTCAATGTTTGGAGGCCAACATATTTTACTGTAGTATGTCCATGATGATATGCATGAACATACAACTTATAGAGTGTCAAAAATGTACCAACAATAACTTCTCGTTCGGTACCATCTTGTGCTCATTTTTCTTCAAGAGGGTGCACAGTCTCAGTCCTAGAGAGATGGTACGGGGGCATGTATCCTCCCTACCAGCAGTGACTAGGTGGGAAACGTTCTTGCCTTGACAGGGTGGAGGGAGGACCATAGAGGCCTTCGATGATAAATTCTTTGACTGGTGGGAACGACAGTTCTTCCTCATGAGGACCAAGACGAGATAGGTAACAAAAGTTATTTAATTTTTTAATTGTTTTTATATATATCATTTTTATGTGTGTATAGAGTATTTATTTGTGTATCTATTATGTAGAAATTTGGGACATGTGTGACCAGAACACTTCGCTGGGACTCGATGACATCCTCGACCAGAGGAGGGACCAACAATAGCTAGAGGACCATCAACGGTAGGGGGTACCCCCAGCTAGAGAGGATGAAAAAGTTCTGAGATGAGTGGAGCACAACCTCACTGTTCTCACTCATGTTGTACCTACAACTGAGATCGAAGATCTCCCACATTCTATGCATCCTCATGTAGTAGGGGTGCCTCAGACTTGGGTCTAACTATTCTGGCATTTGGCCAACATCGTTGTACAATATGGTAGGGCCAATAGGCCTCGTGCTTAGATAGTATAGACCATTGATGTGATGAGGGAACTTTTTTATATGTATTTTTTGAGGGCATAAGCCCATTGATGTATACTTAACACTTTTTAGGCATTCGTGCACACCTATGTACCCATGACACTTTTTTGAGATATATATATTTACATATTTTTTGTCTTATGGATGACAGTTTTACAAATGCATTTACATGTGTATGTGTGTGCTTTTCTTTTTATATGTGTGCAACATGCCAACCTAATATTTGATTAGCTAGAGTATATGTTAGATGATTAAACCTCCTAGTAACATGGATATATGTAGTGTAATTGAAAGAATGTTCTAAGATACATACCATAAGGAATCGTCGATGCAAAGTGGGATCATAAACATGGTAAACCCCATTTAACTGGGACTGAACTGATTTAACATCTAGGCAGACCCGGAGGTGATAAATTCCATGTGACAAAGCGTCACGAAGCAATTCTATCACTACACTATACTTACAACATTGTCTGTAGCATCACCTAGAAAATGTTAGGGACCTAAACCCTCATGTAGATAGAATAATATATTTCCATGTAATAAAGGTCAATATTAATAAGGCCTAGCAATAAGGAAGAATAATTCCAATGTAAGAAGACCTAATCAAAGCTTCTGCTTCTAGAAGGATCTTCCTATAGATGGTTCTTTTGATAAACATATTTAGTATAAATAGGAGTCGAGGGTATGAGAAATTTTGTCTAGGATATTATTGTAATAGAGCTCTTCTCTGTTGGAGGATTCCCCCTCGAAGAGGCAAGTGAACATTGTTCTCGATAATCAAAGGGTTATTTATGGTGTTATTTTGTTATCATTTTTGTATTATTGTTGTGTTGTTCTGGTTATATTGTTGTTCATATCCCATTTATAGCTATTTATTCTTGTTCTGCATACTTTTTATATATGGAATATTACAAGTGGTATCAGAGCACCTTCCTTGGAAAAAAATTATGGGTTAATTTTTTTCAGGGTAGAGACATATTCTGACGTCTTTAAGCTACAAAGATCTTTCATTATGTGCATAAAACCACGGTCGGGGATTCATACACATAGGAAATACAAGTGGTACTTCAGTGCACTTATGTTGGCCAACCTTGTAACCCCTGTTGGTACCCCTTCGAGTGGTAGTGCATCATACAACACATGTATACATATTGACCAAGATATATTGAATCCCTCCTTAGATAAACCAATTGGCCACCTGACTGCTATAGTGCCATCGAGGAAAACACTCGGGAAGATACTCTCTAGTACCTGGGTAGTCGGGTAGTATGGTCTAGCCTCCTTAGTTGGCACCCTGAGATATTGGGATGAGTACTACTATTGGACCCCACATGTATATCAGAGATCTATAGCACAGGGAAAACCCTTTTCTATAGAACCCTTGAATACCTAACCCTTGGTATAAAAATGAAAACAAAATGGATAATATCTATTGTGGCGCAACTGTGTCTCCTGCTTTTGAGTTGTGAAATTACTACACATTTCTTCCTGTTAAGAATCTGGATATTTCATCACTATATTATTCTTCATATCGAAGTATAACTCTGCAAGAGTAAAAAAAAAAATGTTTGGATCCTGTTGGCACCATTATTTGATACCTATTTCGTTGGTTTTCTCTCTTTTCCCTAATCACAGTCATACCTAGGATTTTTTAGCAAATTTATTCCTTTTTTTTTTGGACCCAACCTCCTTCTAACACCCTTATTTGGGATTTAACCCATTGGATTCACCTCATCGCCCTGATCGTTGTGATACACTTCACCCATAACCCATTTTCTGTGTGGTCTCACTCGACCCTTTTCGTGTTCCCTAGTCATCATGGCCCATACCTGTAGCCAATACTTGGAATCTCGCTTCAGTACCTTACACTCTAATTTCATAGAAACCCTAGAAGAAGTGCGACAAATAAATGCCAATATTATATCCATCAATAAAAAAATACATTCATCCATCGCAACTTCAGTCACTACCTCAATCAAGGAACTCAGACAAGATCTCAAACAATAAATTACTACACAGCTTGAATCTATTGCTACGATGATCTGCCCTAAGTTGCATATCCATGCATATATTCCCTTAACTGACCCACCTTTGCATACTGAAGGTGAAAATTCCTCTCATTCCCATAATTTTCAGCCCCATCACTTTCAATGTGACTTATGCGTTTCATGTGTGGATCTGACCAAATTTTATGGATCAAATCCCACTGGCTGGGTAACTCAAATGGAATATTATTTCTCTTTGTATGGAATTACAGATGAGATGGCCAAACTCTAGTATGGTGTTCTCCATCTACATCAAGAACGTTGGAAATGGTGGCAATGGAGAAAAAATGTTCACCAAGGGTATGTGGCTTGGAAACACTTTGTGGAAGAGATTTATGAATGCTATGACACTGACACCAACCATTTAGGACGTTTGACAAACTTGAAACAATATGGCATATTGGAATACTTTATAGATTCTTTTGAGTGACTGTCTTTTCGTACAGAGGGAATTCCTGATGATTCTTTAGGAGAATGTTTTATTAGTGGACTCAAGGATGAGATTCATGCTCATGTCCTCATGGCTCAGCCTCATAGTTGGGTAAACACTACTAAAATAGCTAAGGAAGAACAACAGGTTGGATCTTCTAAAAACTACAAAACCTCCTTTATTCCTTGCACTAAACTAGTAACTCCCTCTCCTCCTTATAATCCACTCAAGATCCAAAAATTAAAAAGGGCCGAAATGGCTAAATGCCAACTCAAAGGCCATTGTTATAATTGTGATGACAAATATTTTCCGGGACATAAGTATAAAGAAAAAAATATTTTCATGACCATCTTAGAGGATGTTTCAGAAGAAGATGTTGAGTCTCCCCCTGTGTCTTTGTCACCTGAACCACATATATAACCCCTCCCTCAGACCCTCCTGAAGTAGAACTGGTCATTTCCATAAATATTCTCATTGGATTCTTTGCTCCCCAAACCCTCTAGCTAATTAGTGACATCAAGAATAGGAAGGTAATCATTCTTGTTGATAGTGGAACCACCATAATTTTATTCATCACCACATTCTTGTTGATAGAGAAACTAGTTGCTATATTCGTGCAGTCAATAATTTCAAAATCATGATTTCCAATCGTGGGTCCATGAAATGTGGAGGGCGTTGTGAAAATGTGTGTCTCCAAATTGGTGACTACCATCTAAAATCTCATATGTTTTCTATCAACATGGGTGACATTCTGTTGGGTGCGGAATGGCTAAGGACTTTTGGTTCCATTCTCATTGATTTTAAGGAATTAACTATGCAATTCAACTAGGAGGGCCAACAATATAAGTTCCAAGGAATCACCGTTGGTTCCCCGAAGATCATTAGTTCCCATTTCATGGAAACACTGCTCAAAAAAGGTCATTCTGGAATTATTTCCCAACTCCATGCCATCCAAGCCACTCATGCACCCTCTGTGCCCCAGGACCTCCAATCCATCCTCTCTAAACATCAAATTGTTTTTTCCACTCCTTAGGGAATCCTTCCTTCCCATGGTATTCATGATCATTCCATTCCCCTTGTCCCAGAGAGCCTTCCTCCCGATATCTGTCCCTATCATCACCCCTTTCCTAAAAAAATAAAATTGAGAAAATGGTTCAAGAACTGCTCAATGCAGGTGTTATCCTCCCTAGTACGATCCCCTACTCTTATCTTTTGGTATTGTTCCTTAAGAAATAAGGTTATTGGAACATGTGTCCCGACCTTCGCATCCTCAAAAAACTCATCATTAAAGACAAATTTCCCATTTCTGTCATTGATGATCTATTGGATGAATTAAGTGGCACCCAGTTCTTCACTAAACTTGATCTTCTTTTGGGCTATCACGAGATATGTATGAAAGAGGTAGACATTCCTAAGACTTTCTTTAGAACTCATGAGGTCCACTATGGGTTTTTGGTCATTCCCTTCAGCTTGTGTAATTCTCCATCCACTTTCTAAAGCCTCGTGAATCACGCCTTCCATCCTTTTCTTCGTCATTTTGTGTTACTTTTCTTTGATGATATCCTCATCTGTAATAAAACCTGGATAGACCTTATTTGTCATGTGGATCAAGTTCTCCATCTACTCTCTCAGCACCAAATTTTCCTCAAACAATCTAAATGTGATTTTGGCTCCTCAAAAGTAGATTACTTGGGTCATCTTGTTGGCAAGGATGATGTCAGGGTGGATCCTAAAAAGATTGAAGTTATGCAAGATTGGCCTCACCCAAAGACTCTGAAAAGATTGCAGGGATTTATGGGTTTAACATGTTATTATCACAAGTTTGTTAAGAATTATGGAAATATTGTGGCACCTCTCAGTGCACTCCTTAAAAATAATTCTTTCACTTGGACTCCAACAGTTGCTTAGGATTTTCAAACCTTGAAGATGGCCATGTGCACCACTCTAGTCCTGGATCTTCCTGATTTTACAAAGACCTTTTTCCTATAATGTGATTCTTTCAGGAAAGGAATTGGCATGGTCCTTATGAAACAGGGTCGACCTTCGGCCTTTACCAGAAAACAATTGTCCAAGAGAAATTTGGGCAAATAAATCTATGAAAAGGAAATTTTGGCTATTCTAGATGTCGTGGATATTTGGAGACCTTATTTATTGGGGAAACGCTTCCAAATTAAGATAGATCATTAAAGCCTCAAATATTTTTTGGAACAATGCCTTTCCTTCAAGAACAAAAATGGGTGACTAAGATCTTTGTATATGATTATGAGATCATTTACAAAAAATTCAAAGACAATGTGGTTGTTGATGTAGTTTGGAGAAAATTTGAAGATGAAGGGTCTCTTTTTTCTCTCTCTTTCATTGTACCAGATTGGCTCCAAGTTGTTGGCTAGGAATGGTTACACAATCCCAAAAGTTCACATCCGATACAACAATTGTAGTCCAATTATCCAGTTTTCCCAGATCACTCTTCGCTTAATGATGAGATTCAATACAAATGTAGTTTGTATTTAAGTAAACCGTCAAAAATTATATCCGCAGTACTTTTTGAGCTTCGTGCTACACCCAAAGCTAGGCACTCTGGGTTTACCAAAACCTATGACCAGGTCAAACATTCTTTTTTGGGGGACGGCATGAAACAATACATTCGTAATTTTGTGGTTGAATGTTATGTGTGTCAACACAACAAGGGTGAAATTGTAAAATATCTTGGCACATTACAACCACTTCCGATTCCACCTGCTATTTGGTGGGATATCTCTATGGATTTTTTTGTTTTCTTACCTAAATTGAGAAATAAATCAGTCATCATTGCGGTAGTTGATTTTCTTTCTAGGTAATCTCATTTCTGTACTCTTCAACACCCATTTACAACATGTATTGTGGCTCAAATTTTCATGGATCAAGTCTTCAAGATTCATGGAATGCCACATTCTATTGTTTCTAATCGTGACCCAAATTTCACCAGTAGTTTTTGGCAATAACTTTTCAAGCTACAAGGAACCCAATTGCATCTCAGCACAACTTCTCATCTGAAGACTGATGGTCAAACTGAATTTGTCAACAAATGTTTGGAAACATATTTGAGGTGTTTTTCATCGGAAAGGAAAAATCAGTGGGCTCAATGGTTTCCACTAGGTTAATGGTGGTACAACACTTCGTACCATATAGGTACACGCATGACTCCTTTCGAAGTAGTATGTGGAAAAAATCCACCTTCAATCCTCTCATATTTTCCAGGTGTCTCGAAGGTCTAGGCGGTTGACCAAACACTTACAGTTAGAGAAGCTATTCTTCGTACCCTCAAAGAGAATTTGGTCATGGCCAAAAATCACATGAAACAACAAGCAGATCAAGGTCGCTCTAAATGTCAATTTGTAGAAGGGGATCATGTGTTACTTTGACTGCAACCTTACGAGAAAACTTCCCTCAAGGGTGAACATTGTAAGAACCTAGCACCCAAACTTTATGGTCCTTATACCATTCTCAGGTGTGTGGGACATGTGGCATATTAGTTAGCTTTGATTATTCATTCTAAGCTCCATCCTCTTTTTCATGTTTCCTTCTTAAATCAAGTGATTGGAACTAAGTGCCAAACTCAAACCAACCTTCCCGAGTTGGTCGAAAAAGGCTCCTTTTGTCTACAACCAGAAGAATTTTTTGACCAATCAGAGCATCGATTACGTCAGCAAACAATCAAGGAAGTGTTTTTCCAGTGGAAATATACAACTGCAATAGATGCCACTTGGGAACCACCTACCATTCTGCAAAAATTTCCCCATCTCAAGCCTTGAGGACAAGGCTATTTTTAAGGGGGAGGACATGTTAGGGACCTAACCCCTCATGTAGGTGACCAACCTGAGAGTAGTACTTCTTGAGGTAGAGCCCATTTCTAGGCTCCACCAAAGAACTTCCTTCAAAATCAACCAAATGGTAAGATCCCTTCTTTAAGGCCTCTTTCAGAATGAACGATTGTTGGCACAAGGGCAGACCCAGGGTTCAATGCTTCAGTAGTGCACCAACAAAACCATAACTACCATCCCTTTTGACAACACCTGCGAAGCAAATGAAGTCTCACCCGAGGTAGAGGCAAGGGTGGTTGCAGGACTCAGATGTTCGCAACCTATATGGGACATAGATCTATGATTACAACACCTTAATACAACACTTAGTAGTTATCTTTTACTAGTATTTAGTCTTTGTTTACAGCACAGATAAAACCTAATTATAGAGTAGTGTAGTATTCAGTGAGATCCAACACATTTAAGCACTAAACACATCAACTTAGATCATATCTAGCATCCTATTCTCATCATTAGGCACTAATCTAGCATATTAATCAAATCATACATCATTAGACTAAGCATTAATCATATGAACAATAAAAGAACCATAATGCACAAAGAAAACACAACACGAGATATATGTGGTTCACTCCTCTCCTAGGGCTACATCCACCAACTCTTCTTCTCTTTATTATCTTCAGTCAATCATCTACATGCACAGAGCCAAAATATCCTACTTTGCATAGGAAAAGAAATCTGTTCGCACTCCGCCAGAGCCTCCTTCCCCAAGTTAGGTTACAACACCAAGCCTTACACAAGTCTCTTACATCCTCTAACACTTATCTATGCAAGTTTCCAACATAGCATGAATGAATCATTTACAATTATCACTTGCACTAAGCACAACATCACCTAGATTTCTCTTTACATCGCCTAGACATCTATTTATACATTACAAAAAGGGATTAGACATGGGTAAACCCATGGGCTGACATCCCCATACCCATTACATAATAACAAAACCCAAAAATCCCTAAACAAGGGGTCAAGATCCCGCGATGTCTGCTTCGACTTGCGCTTCACCTTCAATAGCCTGTTGAAGTCCCAAAATAGGTCAAACCTAACCAAGGATCTCCAAAACTTGGTTAAGGGCCAGCAAGCCCCCAACACTCACCTGTGAATTGTCCTGAGTCACTTTGATCTGGGTAGCCCTGCCTCAAAATCCTCTTTACATCACCTAGACATCTATTTATACATTACAAAAAGGGCCTAGACATGGGTAAACCCATAGGCCGACATCCCCATACCCGTTACATAAGCCCAAAACCCAAAAATCCCTAAACAAGGGGTTGGGATCCCGCGATCTCTGCTTCAACTTGGGCTCCACCTTCAATAGCCTGTCGAAGTCCCAAAATAGGTCAAACCTGACCAAGGATATTTAAAATTTTGTCAAGGGCCAACAAGCCCCTGACACTCACCTGTGACTCGTCCCAAGTCACTCTAATATGGGTAGCTCTACTTCAAAATCCTCAAGATTGACTCGATATTCTTCGACCTACTGCTATGCCAGGGCCTCCTGCTTGTTAAAATCCTAAAGAACTACCTCATTCAAAGGTCCTTCCAAGCATTTCTCAACTGCAGTGACTACTTTTTCTAGTTCTTCTCCTCATCCTTCAATCTCTTCAAACAGTTGGCAAGCTGCCTCCTGGACTGGTTGGAGCCTTTAAGTCACTTCCATGAATTTTCTCTATATGGCATGGACTTGTTGTTTAACAATGTGTTGTTCCTGGGATATTTTCAGTCTCTCAACTACAGACAAGAGATTCAACTGTACTTGTATTGTTGTTGTTGGCTGCTTTACCTACTAGAGTTGGGACTTCAGTGTCTTTAATTCAAGATCCTCAGTAAGTCTCTCATAAGTCTGCACACTGCGATGACTGAGTTTTTTTACAATCCATGGCAAAGGTCTTGATTCTATGAAATACTCTCTGAGCAGTTTCTTCGAGTTGATCCTACACATCATGTAGAGTGTTCAACACTATTTGGAGCTCTAGATCTATTATTCTCTATTGATGTTGTTGAATGGATTCAACAAGCTTCGCTACCTTATGCTCCACTGGGTCTTCCTCCTTTTTCTCTAAGCCCATCACAGAGAAAAGTGCTCTACTGACTGCTTCTTTTACTGGAACCTACTCGGTGAGCAACTATTCTTTATGCGCTTTCTCTTCTTCAAACTTTGTTCGGAGGGTAGCCTTCTCCTTCTTTGCAACCCTGTGTTGCTCTATCACCTCCTCTTGTGCTTTCTTTGGGGCCATTGTGGCCTGTTCTTTTCTTCCTGAGCATGACAAAGGTGAGCTTCGGTCACATCCGCTATTCTGCGGAGTTGGGTAGGCTTGTCTCCCAAATATATTTCTTCTGAGGGCGGGGGCACAGTAGACACTGCGTCACTAGATTGGAGGGCTTGTTGGATACCTCTTAGCTCTGTCTCAATTCTATCATACATGGTTTCTTGTTTTTATTCATTTCTCTAGAAAAGATCTGCTGAGGCATCTGATACAACTGCATTGATGAAGTCAAATTCATTGAGCATGAGCACTGTCTAGAGCTTGTTCTTACTAGCTTTGAACTTCTTCCGCGATGTAGGTTTCATGGGGGAAATCTTTCTTTTATTAGATGACTCTTTGTAACCAGGGGGATTCTTTGGTTGTGTGACTTCACCTTGGTTCTACTAATATCCATTGTTCTCTTTTTTATCTACCTCTTTATCACCTCCTCCTCCCAATGATTCTAATGTAGTTTCTTCTAATGCACTACTCCATTGCTGTACCTCTTCCGTCTTCTTCATTTTTCTGGTTCTAGGTGTATCATGCCCTTCGCAAGTGACTACCGAGCTTCCGATTAGTTTGGGATCAGAAAATTCTACGGAGTCCATAGGGATAAGGAGCTCTACAGGCTATTCCTTAGTTATTTATTTTAGGTCCTCCTTTGTGAGTTTATAATAACTCTGTAGTTCTTCATTGTGTTTGTCTCTGTGCGTAGTGATATAGATAAAATGTTTGTCTTCATGGAACTTCACAAATGGTCTAAACCTATGTAGGGTGTTTGGAGTCATCTGGGGGACAACTTCAATATCCCTCTTTAACTGTAGGTATTAGGTATGGAACACTGCATTTGACTTCCACTGTTTTCCCATGTCGCTCAAATACTAGAGCGAGGTGAACTTCATGGCCTTCTCGACTTCTTCCCCTTTTTCCTAGTCAAATACCTTTGAGGGGGGAGCATGTTGAAGTTCTTGCGATACCCTAGGATGAATTTGTTGATATTTAGTGTCACGATGTTATCTGGTTGAATCTTGCATGTGCATATCCCAGGGGACATTCTCACGATTCACCACACCGGCCAGAGGCTATATTTAGTCGAGCATGATGGATGGGATTAACTTCTCATTCACTAAGTCATCTCTGTGCTGGTCATTTTCTCATATTCAGCTCAAGATGGTCCAGATCCATGAGTGCTCGATGAGGAGGCTTGCACTCCTCGCATTGATGAATCTTGAATTCTGACAAACATCACCTTCTCAGCCATAAGGTCGATTAGAACTTCTTTGACAAACTTTTCTACGACGTTGATTTCATCCAACATGCGCACTCAATCTCGGAGGCTCAGGTTGAAGAACAAATGCTTAATGCAATAGAACAAGTGGAGAAATATCAGTAAACATAGCGTGGTAAAAATGAGTTCTCTTGTTGGCTCAAATACAATTCACAAAAAGTGTTCTCGGTGCAACAATCAACGAAATAAGTAGACAATGATGTAACAGATCCCTCCAATGGACAAGAGGCTTTCATCAATGCAATTATGTCTGTTACGGCGCGGTCCCAACGGTCCGATGGTGAGCTTCAAGGCCAAAAATTCTTGCTAACCATTTGGGAATGTCGGTCTAATAGTTATAATGCCTCCAACAGTTATATCTCTCTGCCATGGAAAAGTGCCTATCTGAGCTACTATGATATTTCGAGGAAGTTCAAAATTTGGAGACCTTCCCTCTGCAAAGTATTCTATGGAAATTCCTGTATTTTTTCTAACTTTTCTTTCTTCTTGTTGAGATTTCAATCCTTCTTCCTTGTGATCTGCATTAACGGGGTCCTCTTCCCATTCTCATTCTTATCTTCTCTTGACATAATAACTTGACGTTGTTGATGGTATTTACTAGGGATCAAAGACAATACCTTTTCTCTATCTAGGGTAGGTGCTCTACTCTTTTGTATAGGCAGGTGTTTCAAGTCTTCTTGTGTTCTCTCAACTTCGACATCCAAGTTTCTGGTTCTGCACAACTTCAACCTATTCTCATGTTCTTCAATCAATTGTGCTATCCTCCTACTCATGAAATATTTTAACTCTCTTGTTTTCTTTTCTAGAGCTTCCTCTTCTTTTCTTTGGGTCTGATGTTTCTCAATCCAAGGTTTTCCTAGTAACATAGAAAATGGGGTGTTTTTCTAAATAAATTTAACAACCTCAAATTCTTCTTCTATCGAAGTTCCATGATCACTCATAGAGGTTTGGGTAAGTATTCAAGATAGGGTTATCAAATTTCCTCTAAATAATCTTATTCCTCCCAATGAATGAATCATAGCAGGCTTTCCTAAAACTCCCCAGGTTCTTTCTGTTATTATATTCACCTGTGTTTCCTCATCCAAAATGCAATCTATGTCGAAGTCTACTATTTTTGTTTTTGTGCACTATTTTTCTTTGAAGATCTATGATAAGTTTATATCTTTGTGATCCTTGAGGATTTCTTTCATTTGTAGTAATATAGTCTCTGATTATATCTGGGGTTCTACTATGGTCTCAGTCTCTTGGGCTTCCTCAGGGTTTTCTCATCTCATATTCATTCTTTCAACCTTAGCAATCATTCTAAGGAAATCCATAAATTCATGGTCCATAGATTTACAACAAAGACAACTAGGTCTTCTACCTAGGCATTCCTTAGCAAGATGTCCCAGTCTTCTCCAACTGTAACAAAGAGTTAATCCTCTCTTTCACTTAAATGATCCCCAACCTTTCTTGTACTGCGCACTAGGATCATAGTATCTAACCTACAAACAATTATTCCTAGTATCCTGCATCTATTTGTTAGTCCCAACATTCTTTCTATCCATAGGAATAACATATATTTCATTATTTCTATCAGATCTACTCATATCGAACCTTCTTTCATCTAGATATGTCCTAATTTTCAGATTAGGAATTTTTTTATGAAACATACCTAGATCCATACTTTCGAAACAAAAATTTCCACTTATCTTACTTTTAACATGGAAAAAAGATTTCAGATCTCACCTATTTAGTCAAAAAAATCACTTTACCTTTATTACAGCACAAATCTTTCATATCTTACCTCTTCTCTTTAGATATGCCTCCTCTTTTAGTACAAAGCTTTCACAAACTATGCACTAAAGAAAAAGATCTATGCACAGAGCTTTATTTATTTTCCTTAGTTCCCAACAATCACAGTTTTAGGTCCCAACAACATAACCATTTGTTGGCACAGTGGTAGACCTAGGGTTCAATGCTTCAACAGTGCACCAACAAAATCCTAACTACGAACACTTTCGGTAACACCTTCGAAGTAGATGAAGTCTCACCCAAGGTAGAGGCAGGGGTGGTTGCAGGACTCAGATGTTCACAACCCATATGGGACACATATATGTGATTACAACACCTTAACAAATCACTTAGCAGTTATCTTTCATTAGTATTTAGTCTTTGTTTACACTGCAAATAAAACCTAATTACAGAGAAATGTAGTATTCGACAAGATACAACATATTTAAGCACTAAACACATAAACATAGATCATATCTAGCATCCTATTCTCATCGTTTGAAACTAAGCTAGCATATTCATATAATCATAGATCATTGCACTAAGCATTAATCATATGAACAATAAAACAACCATAATTCACAAAGAAAAAATAACACAAGATATATGTGGTTCACCCCCAACCTAGGGCTATGTCCACCAATTCTTCTTCTCTTTATTTTCTTCAGTCAATCGTCTACATGCACAAAGCCACAAGATCCTACTCTGCATAGGACTAGGAGATATGTGCGCACTCCGCCAGATCCTCCTTCCTTAAGTTAGGTTACATCAACAAGCCTTACACAAGCCTCTTACATCCTCTTTCACTTAGCTCTGCAAGTGTCCCACATAGCATGCATGAAACATTTACAATTATCACTTGCACTTAGCACAAAATCACCCAACTCTCTCTTTACATCACCTAGACATCTATTTATACATTACAGAAAGGGCCTAGACATAGGTAAACCCATGGGTCGACATACCCATACCCGTTACATAAGACTTAAACCCAAAAATATCTAAACAAGGGGCTAAGATCCCGCGATCTTCACTTTGACTTGCGCTCTACCTTCGATAGCCTGTCGAAGTCCCAAAATAGGTCAAACCTGACCAAGGATCTCCAAAACTTGGTCAAGGGACAATAGTGGTCTGAATCACATGGGTTTTAACTTACCTTACCCCAGGGGATCTTTGTCTTAATCATAGACCAGGAAAATATTTCCTTTGGAGAAAATCAGAGGATGAATGGACTATACTGACACTTGAATCTTTACTTATGAGCCTCATTGGCTAAGGTTTATTCACAAAACTTCTCATCGAGCTACACGATATATAGTGGGCATTCCTCAAGAGGTGAAGTGTATGACAATAATTCCACTACTAATTTTAAATAAGGAATATGACACTCAATATGTAAGACTGCTTCCAGCCCGTATACGAGTTGACAAGGTGAAAACTCAGTGGCAGTATTCACAGATGTTCAGGAGGTCCACAACGTTGAATATAAAATAAAATGCTAATTTGACCTAGAAGAATTGATCATTCGCCGAAGAATAGTCTTGAGATACTTATTCACAGCTTCAACCTGACCATTCTCTTGCAGGTAATAAGTTGATGAATGTTCTTGTTTGAACTTGATATTTGACGTTAAGTCACGCATAATTTTGTTTTGGAAGTGACTACCATGGTCAGTTACAATCTCCTTCAGGATACCGAACCTTTCTATTATCTGATTAAAGATGAAAAGAGTTGCATTTTTTCCATCATTACTAAACGTTGGCATAACTTCAACCCACTTTGTGAAGTAATCTACTACTATGATGATGTAACGATTCCTCCTAGTTGAGGCTGGGTGACATGTAGTGAAGTCAATCCCCCACTTGGTGAAAGGACCAACAACAATGACTAGAAACATAGGAGAAAGATGTGTCCACATCTTCTGAAAGAATATCTGGCATGGGTGCCACTTCTTGACCACCCCAACACAATCCTTGATTAACAAGGGCCACAAGTAACTTGCACGTAGAAACATTTTGGTTGTTTCCAACCAAGAAAAATTACCGCCACATGCTCTAGTGTGATAGTCATTCAAAATGAGATCTTCTTCTTCATGGATCAAGCATCACCGAAGAATGCAACCCATGCATCAACAATACCATGTGTCATTGAGTATAAGATAGTTTCGTGCCTGATGTTGAATTTCTCGATGCTCATCATGGGAAGCAAAAGAGGAGCACTTCAAAGTCTAGAGATAGACCAATATATCTCCAAACTAGGGGTTTGAAGATGCAATTAGAAAAATATGTCCTTTAATATGTGACTCTTTGGTCATGATATCACTAGACTCAACTGGAAGTTTTGAAATGAGTTCAACAAAGACCAATGACTTTTTGGATTTTGCAGAAACAAAATCCAAGTCAAATTCCTATAAGATGACTATCCATGTACAAATATTTCCGCCAATGAGTCATCATGTTAACACATATTGGAAAGGGTTCACAATGGCAATAGAAGTGGTATTACAAAGAAAAATGTAGTGACTGAACCGTTAGACAACATGAAAAGCTACCAAAGCAAGTTTCTCAACATGAGAATAGTTGAGTTTCGGCCCGACAAGGCCTCAGCTAAGGTAATATATAAAGTGCTCTTCAAGAATATCATCTTATTGAATCAATACCATGTTGATGGTCGACAACACAACAACCACATATAACAAGAAATATCTATTATAATCAAGAAGTCAGAGAAGAGGGGCAGATGCCAGGGCATGTTTCAACGCTTCAAAGGAGTGTTGAGAAGCTTTATGCCAATAGAATGGGAACCGTTTTTTCAAGAGACGCATAAACCCTTTAATGATCTCATTGTAATTTGTGACAAAATGCCAAATACAATTCACTTTCCCTTGTAAGATCTAAAGCTAGGGTGTCATGTACAGGGGAGGCAATTGAACTATCACCTTAAACTTGAGAGGATTGACCATGATCCTTTTTGTCAATACAATAAAACCTAAGAAACAACCTGACGTCACACATAAAATACACTTGCTAGGATTCAAGTGAGTCTGATAGTAACAACATTGTTCAAATATTAGTCGAAGATGGGAGGGATGATCAGATCTATTGCGATAGCATGATGCTAGATCATCAAGGTACACCTCGAATATGTGTCTAAGGTTGTGAAAAGAAAACAACATGGCCTATTGAAAGGTAGATCCAACATTCTTGAGGCCAAAAGGAATTTTTCGATACGTGAACATTCCCCAAGGACAAATAAAAGTTGTTTTATGCCGGTCCTCACATTTGATTTGAATATGATTGTATCTCGAGCAACTATCCATGAATGAAAAGACATCATGTACTTCACACTCATTGACAATATGATCGATGAATGGGGTGGGAAATTTGTCTTTTAGACATGCCTCATTCAAATCCTAGAAGTCCATACACATGTGAATCATTCCATGTTTCTTGTTAACCAAAACCAGGTGTGAAACCCATCTTGTCAACTGTATAGGGTAGATAAAACCGACTTTGAGTAGTTTTTATACTTATGCATTAATTGTTGCATCTTTTAGAGAATTTGCCGGACAAAGCTTCTGTCAGACCGGTTTGGCATCAGGATAATTTGTAATTTCATGCTCGACAATTCATGCATCAATGCCTGGAATTTTCTCGTAAGACTAGGAAAAAACATCTCAAAATTATTTGAATAACTTAGCGTAAGTTCAAATATCTTTAGGGGAGAAATCTGCTTCGATGAAAACATTCTCCACAATGCCAAGGGTTTTGGAGATATTGATTAGAATTGTTGTAGCAATGCTTTCCATGTTCCCTTGGCATAAAATCCATGTGTAGCTAGATGATTGATAGGACAAGAATTATATCCATTCATGGTCGAAACAAATTGTTCAGCCTCTATTATCCTTAACTCGGGAAGGAAGTAAAATATATGATGTAGATAATCCCAAGGTATATCAGGACCATTCATTCCCTCCAGAATCACCTCGTCAGAGGGAAAGACTAGGTCTAAAGGATATTCATTGGCAAGATAATCTTGATCCAAAATAGGCTCGAGAACTGGATCTAACTCCTATGCGGGAGTCAGATCAGGGTTGACCAAAGTCTCCTAGAAAATGTTGTATGCAACCTCTACTGCGGATAAGGGCATGGCCATGCCATGATGCCCTGTCCCTTCCATCGAGGTCAATGGGGAAGGTAAATTCCATGAATCGTTAAAGTATCTTGTTCAAGATGATGACACTTATAAAATTGCATCCCTTGTCTAGTTGAGGATAATCGATATAAGCTTTACATCACCAAAAGGCGGTGAGTAATCAAAATTTCCCATCAACAATGGAAACAAACCAACACCTAATTTGACATTTCTGGGGTACATATTATCAATCATTAGGATCGTGGAAGCCCCCAATGAAGGGTGAGGATGGGAGAAGTACAACTGGTCAATGGTCATAATCTGACCCTCATGTGGAAAACATGGGACCCAAAAAACCGTAGCAACCACTGCATGCATCGCGTAAGTCCAACTTCTTCCTAAAAATAGGTTGTAGTTGAGAGGGGCATTGACCACTTCAATTTTGACACACACAATTTTACCTCCCAATTACATGAGAAAGGAAGGAATGATTCCATGTGGTCTAAACGACTAACCGTCAAATTCCGTAAGCAACATAAGCGATGGGAAAAACCCAAGCTAGCCAAGGCCTTCCAATATGCCAACGACGTCACACAAGTCGAGGCACCCTCATCAATGATTGTATGAAAAATGTTCTGCGTAAAATATTTTGTGGTGTAAGCCACTTCTATCTGAAAATAAACATGGTAAGGAAGACAAGGTTTTAAGTCAGTTGGATAAAAAATGATCGCTTCTAGGCTGAAAGTCTCTATCGCTCCCAAGGCGGACAACACATCTTTTCTCTACAAGGGGAAAATATGGAGGACTTCCAAAGAAGACATCGTGCAAGGGGTCTGTTCAAAATATTCTATAATGGAGTAGTTATGGGCAACCCTTGTGTTAGGATTATGAGAATCCTTCTTAAAAACACCTTTAGGGATGTGATTCATTGTTTCTCCCACCGCTCTCTTGACTTGGAGGGGATTCAGTAGGTTAGTGGATTCTTTTCCCTTCTCAGAAGATTATTATATTTTAGTAGTCTTGGGCCCTGGATGTTAAATGAGCCTCGACACTCATGATGCAAATATTTGTGGTAGGGTTGTTATTGATAGGCGCGGGGGGTCCCTGACTGCCCCCTGTCGTGCTCGTGGATACATAAGCGTGAGCCATGTTTTTCCCTTGTGGAAAAGGGTTCGTCAACAGAACAGATTGTTGTTGCACTAATAGATTATAGGATTCTGCAAGTCAAGGACACAAATGAGGTCTTCTGTGAAAATATTACATCGATACTTCAACTTAGTCTTCTCAATTTTTCCCCCGCAAGAATTATCGGTACCCTTTTTATCCCCTTTAACTTTCTTATTCCATTGTTTATTCTTTCCCTTGAGCTGTTGGTTGGTCTTGGGATTCATCGAATGCACACTGTGTAGATCCGACCTCAGAGTCTGGCTGGCCATAGTTTGTTGCATCGACAATTGTTGCAACTAATTTGAAAACATGTTCCTTGAATTCCTTTGTGTTGATCCCACAATATCATCGGCATGGGGTATAGAATTTTTCTTGGCCTTATCAACAGTATACTAGGGTGCATCTAGAAAAATCTCATAGAGAATTCCAGACTAAGAGTAGATCAGCTCAAGTTGTTGAGCTCTCATAATCACCTCCTCTTCTGAAAAAACTCTGGAAGTCACTATGTCCTTGGATACACAGGGCACCAAAGACTTGAGGAACCACTCAAGAAAGAAAGAAGGAGGGATCTTAAAATTAATTAAGCTCTTTCGACGTCGCCATTCTTTGAAATGATCAGAGATGTGGTCGTCCTTGGTTTTCTGAAAGTTGGCAAAAAATTTGGTGTTGGCATCGTATCTCATAGGTAACTGAAAATGGTTCAATAAGACCATTTCCAAGTCGTTGAAGTAAGAGTATCTCAAGCGATCGAGCTCAATATACCATTTCATAGGAATCTCTATAAGAGTGTGTTGGAAAAGACGCAATTGGATAGATTCGTCTTTCAACGAGTTTGATGAGAACGACAAATGGAAATTCCTCACATGATTAGCAAGATCTTCTCCAGGCTTGCCCTAAAATTTCAGAATATCTGAATGCAACTTAGCTGGCATGGGGGGGCAATGTGGATTGTTTCAAATAGGATCATTCAGTAATATTGGCAACTCTGGAAGATGTAGCATTTCTAGAAATGGTAGTTTCGGTTATGAACTATTTAGAGGAGAAGAGGGTCCTGGAGTTTGAATGGCACTAGGTTGCCAAGAAAAGTTGGAATGTTGACCAGGGTTTTGGTAAAAACCATGGCCTTGACCATCATAGGGAAACTGTGTCTGTTGGTGTATCATCGGCTAACTCCCAAAATCAAATGGCATATCTTGTGTGGGGATTTATCCCTACATTGTGTTCCAAGTACCTTAGAAGGGGATGCCTCCATCTGATCAGATGGGCATGGGTACAGAGCCCTTCTTGGGGTTCCATTGAGTATGGAAGGGGTTTCACATGACCAACATCCATTGCAAAGGAATTGATCCCTGCCAAGGATTCTAAAGACCCTGTGTGGAGAAAACTCCATTCATCTCTCCCTGTGAAGGAATGGTACCTTGCACCGTGTTTTGTTGACCAAAATGAGGGTCTACCCTAGTCAAGACAACAACCGAAGAAAATAATTGTTCCCAAATGCATCGAAGAAAGAGAATGACATAGATCCCACTGGCATTTTATAAGACTTGGGATCTAAACTCCTTCCACCAAACAAGCTATAATTATCGTTTGTCTTGATTGGTTGCTGAAAAGCACCACCGAGTGAAGGGGACGAAGGGGTTATATGACCCCCACCATAAATGATAGCATTAAAAGGGACAAAAGTTCCCTTGGTTGACCCTAGCATGGGATAATTCAAGCTCCCTACCGCTAGACCCATGGTATGTAAGGTAGAATAAGTAAGAAATGAGTTAGAATCAAAGTTAGGCATCCCATATGAGAAGTGAGGTCCCATCACACTCTGAGTAAATGGGATAGTTTTTGAAGCCGATAACGTTATCGGACCGCTGCCCAAAGTTGAGGGAGTCGATATAAATGTGGTCCTGACTAGTGAAGGTGGAGAGGAGGTAAAATTCCCCCTGAAGTAGTAGTCATAATGGGAGTACGAGGAATCCCAGAAAAATTAGCAGCATTCACTTCCATTGTTGCTCGTAGGACTAGTTGGTGCTCAAAATATGTCACCTCAAGAGGGACAACCTGAATCAAGATTGGTAATGACAAGTCATTAATCAGAGGGTTACCTCATTTGAGAGCCTATGTATTAGGTTAAAAATGAGTAGGTTCCTCCAGAGTCGAAAAGTATCCTCGCGGAGCAGGCTCAGGCACAGTTACAGTTTCATGTGCCCCGGTCTCTTCGAACGACCCTTCTTGGTCAATTATTTTCCTCAATGGTGGCGGAGGTGGCTCCAAAGTAATCGGCGACAGGCCCCAAAGCCTTCACAACCAGTGAAGATATTGATCTTCCACTTTGTGAAATGATTAACCAACACAATAAGGCTTGAATAATGTTGAACAAAAATCACACACTAAAAAGTTTCCTAAAGAAAAATCAAGTAGTTGACTATCCAGTAGGAAGGAAAGTTACGCTAATCAACACTAGAGCAACTAACCTGTGTAAGTGAAACTAGAAGACGAAAGCACCCTATGGGTATACTTTGTGAAGCGCAATTCGACGATGTACCGTGGTATACCACCGTAGTCACCTGTGTAAGTCCCTAAAATATGGGTAACTAGGTTTCCATTTCGCAGTCAGTTATTAGTCAGGTACAATCGACAACCGAGCAGATTGTAATGAGAAAGATAACAATTCTGGAGCCCTTAAAGTGTATCAAAAAAAAATTGTCTGGAAGACAAAAAAGGATCTCAAATGGATTCGAGGTCCACGAATATCCATAGGAAAATACAATCGGTATTGTTCCTGAGAAAGACCCTTAATATACAATCCCCACTATGTTTAGTCCAACTTCAAAGGGGTTATCTTTGCCTCCTTTCCTCACACAACCTCGTGTTTATCCCATGTGTTAGAGGGGGGTCCCAACTAACTCTTACGATAATGGAATTAAATCAATCCCTAACTCATACTCCAATGTTTGATTTAAGGTGGCCTTGAAGATTTTCCTCTCCAAACCTAATTCAAGGCCAAAAAACCCTAAACTCGTTTGTGAACCCTACAAACAAAAAAGCATGATGTATTTTAGATTAGGTGTTATTTTTAGGGCTTGATTTGCTCAAAAGGTATGGTAGTGAAACAAATGGTGTTATAAAGAGACAAATAAGGAGGAGATATTTAAATCACTTGAAAGCAAAATTACTTCAAATTTAAAAGGAAAGCTTGTCACTAAATCTTTGTAAACTCAACTTTTCCAAATGACATTTCAAGATATTTCAAATAAAGAAGTCCTAAAACTTGATTTAGTTTGACTTCAAACTACTTGTGCTTCAGGAAATCAAGAAGAACTTGAAAATAAATACTCTTTTTTCTTTTTCAAATAACAACTTTAACTACTTCACCAAACTAAATGCAAGAAAATGAAATTCTTTTTTTTTAACCGCTTTAAAGAGAAAAAAATGAAGTAAATGTTTTATTTTTTCAAAGCAAGTAAAAAAGGATAAAAATAAAATTGAAACAAGATTGGTAAAGTCCTTCATCCCACCGTGGATCACAGGGATTGAACAAATAAACCAAAAAGGAGGATCTAAGACTCGACATCTTGTTCAAACAATTTTAGGGTAAACACAATAAGACTAAGGAAACAAATAAGTTGGAACCTATACCCAAGATATGGCCACAAAAAGAGGCTATGGTTGATTCAAGAAATCCCTGAGAAGTGTCAACTTCTATCAGGAAAGAGGCAAACTCCATCTTTGTTAAAAACAATTCATGAAACAAACACGTGGGTTGTTGCATTATCATCTCGTGTATGTACATGGGTTGTTTATTTTGCAAAGCGTGTATGTACGCAAGATGACCCAAGACAGGGTGCATACACCTCTATGTATTTTAAAAAATTAAAAGACTAGGCAGTCTTACAGAGCAGGGAGAATGTAATGACCCCAAGCAATTTTTTTTCTTGGAATCACTAACTAACCACTGATTTAATTGTTTACTATTATGTGTGTAGGTTGGCCATCAACATTTCAGCCATACGGTTTAATCAATTATTCAACCATAACTTAGACAAGAAAAATTCCAATATATGAAGATCTTCAATCATGCACAAGATAGGAACCAAAATCAATAAGTGAACTTTATTATAAGAAATCAAGCACCTGATACAAATAGAGAAGAAGATATGGAATAACTTTAGATGGATTCAAGATAATAATAGAGATGCATACAAAATTCTCTCAGTGATATAGATCAAGACTCCCAAAGGCTGTAACAGAAGATGAATGCTCAACTGCAAAACTAAGGTTTAAGTGTAACCCTCAAGCAACTGGTACGACCCTACTGATTGCTGGTATGACCTACTGTAGACAATGGATACTAGGGGTTTATCCCTCCTGAATATGAAGACCCCCAAATGATGTAAAAATCCTCCCAAATATAGATCAAGGAAATAGAAGCCTCTTTTTGAAGTATGGAGCTCAAAAGTTGAATCTTCTTCCTCAAACTGCAGAAACCCTAGACTGGTACAATCCTCCTGAAACCCTGATATGGCCAATAGTACAACCTGGCTAAATATGGGCACTCAAACCCCTGAAAATCTCTAAAATGATAGATTGGGTGGCCACAAGCACCTGAGAAAAGTTCCAAGGTCATATCTAGCCTATAGCCTTCTAGATCTAAGAAATATGGAATCACAAACGTCCTTTTCCTCCTGAAATCATCTCAACATGCAAATAGATGATAGGGACATGATAACTCCTCAAAGAAGCCCTTAAAATGATGTGAAAGGGATTGCAAGGAAAACCCTAATGTTGAAAACCTTTGAAGCTTCCTCAATATGTTGGATTGAACTCTTCCTCAACCAATGGTGTGCCCATGCAAGAAAACCCTAACTGGTACGACCCTGTTGATCCAATTGGTACGAACCTACTAGTCATTCTGAGTTGATGATGGGTGTAGAATGTTGTGGGTGGAGTATTTCATCCCCGAGAAAAATATTGGAAAAAGGTGAGTGGAATCTTTCACCACTGAGTTGCTCACTAGGGTTTGTAATATCAAAACCCTCAAAATTGTATGCTCAATAGCATCAACAAGAACATACCAAAATCCAGAATGAATGAGAGGTGCGCCCTAGACTTCTCTTTATACTTTTCTTCTATTTCCCTATTGAGTTAAGTTAACCCCAAGGGTTAACTCCTATCTCAACCTCCAATGCTTATATTCCTTCATTGAGTTATCTTTTTAACTCCTTTTACCTTTTTATTAAGTCAACCTAATAATATAACATAAGTTTGGTTGAATTTTCCCCTCAGTGTGAGACTATGGCCTAGTGGGGATGCCTATGCCACTAAGTCTTCTCAAACCTCTTCATCAAGAGGTGGGGGACATTATAGCCTCCCCTGCTATAAATTGCTTTCCCTCAAGCAATTGCAAACCTGTTTCCCATACCACTTGTTTAGTCTCCCACATGGCATCCTCAATGGGTAGATCCTTCCATATGATCAGGTACTCTTTGATGCTTCTTTTACTGAGCCTCTTCTCCCGAACCTTTAGTATCTCTTCTGAGATCAAAACAATTTTCCCCTCTTTGTCCATGGGAGGTAGTACCTCAATGGGCATGATGTGTTGGTCGATGGCCCTCTTCAGGTAGGATACATGGAAGACAATGTGTATCCTATTTCCCTGTGGAAGATCCAACTCATAAGCTACGACCCCTATCTTCCTGCTAACCCTATAGGGCCCAAAGAAACATGGTTGTAGCTTCTCTTCTCTTCTTCTTTTAATAGAATCCTGCCTGTATGGTTGGAGCCTTAGATGGACTAAATCACCAATCTCAAAAGTACGCTCAACTTTGTGCTTGTCTACTTGGACCTTCTGCTAGTTTTCTGCTCTCTGTAGATGATCCTTCAGCTCTCTAAGGATGTCTTGGCTTTGCTATACCTAATCCTATAACATTGGTTCTCTACTATCACCAAAATAAATCTCCACAAAATATAGTGGGTCATAGTTGTATAAGTCCCTGAATGGTTTCATGCCTATGGAAATGTGTTGGGTGGTGTTGTAGCAGTACTCTCCCAAGTGCAACCATTTGACCACCATTTTTTGTTTCCCTGCTACATAATTCTTGAGGTAGCCTTCCACCCACATGTTGACTATCTCGGTTTGCCCATATGTCTAAGGGTGATATATGGAACTAAGGGTCAAGGCCGTACCAACCAATTTGAACAACGCCTACCAAAATGTACTCATGAACCTACTATCCTTGTCACTAACAATGGTCTTGGGTAGGTTGTTCAACTTGGAGATCTCCCTGAAAAATAGTTCTACCACTTGTGTTGAACTGAAGTCTGTGTATATGGAGAAGAAGTGTGCAAACTTTGTCAACCTGTCCACCACTATGAAAATGCATTCTTTCCCCTATGTCCTTGGCAACCCAGTGATGAAATCCATGGATATTATTTCCCATTTGTGCTCCAGAATGGGTAAGGGTTGTAGTAGTCCTGCTGAGTGAGTGTGCTCATCCTTGTTCTCCTAGCATGTAGTACAATCCTTGACATGCTTTATCACATCCTCCTTGAGGCCCTTCCATGAGAACATCTCTCTCACCTACCTATACGTCTTACTAATCCCTTGGTGCTTGGCCATTGGTGAGTCATGACATGCCTGCAACACTTTGGCCTTGAAGGTCGATCTAAGAACCAAAACTATTCGACCCTTGTAATAGATGAGGTCATTTATAACCTTGAATTTATCATCCTCTACCCATCCGTCCAATAACTAACAAGTGAAATGATCCTTTGCATACTCCATCACCAAGTGGTCCTTCCAGTCAACTGATAAACCTGTCATGGAAAAAATGGTTGGCCTCTTGGACAATGCATCAACCACCGCATTGTTCTTCCCTTTAAAAATTGAATGTCAAAGTCATAGTCTTTTATTCTAATTAACCATTTTTGTTGCATTTCATTCAGGTCCTTTTGCTCCAATATGTATTTAAAACTATTATGCTCTGATTTGACCATAAACCATGCACCTACCAGATATTTCTGGAATTTGGCAAGTGCATGCATGGTAGCAAACATTTCTTATTCATAAATGTTGTAGAGTAGCTCAGGACCCCTGAGTTTTTGGCTCTCATAGGAAAGAGAATGCATATTCTGCATTAGTATGGCCCCAATACCTTCTCTTGAGGCATCACACTCCAAAGTAAAAGGTAGGCCAAAATATGGAAGAGTTAGGACTGGGCACGTGCTCATCATCTTTTTCATTTTATTCATCATAATTTGATCTTCTTCACTCCATTTGAAGGATCCCTTCTTAGTCAAATTGATCAAGGGTCCACACAGATGAGAAAACCCTTTGAAATTTTTTCTATAGTATGTGCACATGCCTAGAAATCCCCTTAACTCTGTGAATGTCTTAGGAGTAGGCCACTCCATAATGGATTTTATTTTCTCCTGATGTACACGTACCCCCTTTGCTCCGATGATTTCTCCCAAGTAAATAACTTCTATCATTCCAAACTCACATTTGGACTCCTTAGCATATATTGACCGTTCCTCAACTATAGACATAATTTGGTCCACATGTCAAAGGTGTTCCTCCCACATCTTGTTGTAAATGAGCAATTCATCAAAAAATACTAACAAGTGTGTCCTCAGTCGTTTGTTTAACACATGGTTCATGCAAGATTGGAACATGGCTAGGGAATTGGTTAACCCAAAGGGCATCACCAGGAACTCATAAAGGCCATAATGACACCTAGAAGCTATTTTTGAGATGTCCTCCTCCCTCATCTTGATTTGATAGTATACAAAATGAAGGTTAATATTTGTGAAATAGACAGCTCCATGTAGCTCATCTAAAAACTCATCAATCTTTGGTATAGGGTATGTTTACTATTGTCTTTTTATTTAAGGCCCAGAAGTCAATGCACATCTGCATAGTCCCATCTTTCTTCTTGACCAACACTATTGAAGAAGAAAAAGGGATAGAGATTGGCCTGATGTGTCCCATGTCCATAAGTTCTTTGATGGATTTCTCTATCTCATATTTATACTTCTTTGGATGCCTATATGGTGTGGTGATTATTGGTTTAGTCCCTGCTTCTATCTCAATGATATGCTCAAACCCCTGTCTTGTGGCACCCCTGGAGGAATCGGTCCAAACACTTTGTGGTGCTTGTCAAGGATCTCTTGGGCGTACTGAACCTTACCTTTCTCATCCACACATGTTGAAATCCTACATTCAACAACATACACAATCTTGTCTCTTTTGAAGATGGCTTCCATCTGCTTGGCCGCAACTACCTTGGTAGAATTAGTTGTCATGCCTCTGAGCACTACCTTTCATCCACCCTCATCTATAAAATACATCTCCATGGTATTGTAGTTGGTGGTTATAGGCTCCGATTTCCTGAGCCACTAAACTCCAAGGATGATGTTAGTGTATGGAAGTTCCATCACATAGACGTCATGTACTAACTCATTCCTACCCAATGTAAGCTTCATAACTGGAATGTACCTATCACAAGGCAGAGTGATTCCACCTGCTACCTCCACCTTGAATCCTTCAAATTCTACCATGGGTATATTCCTCCTCCTCAACAGTGTTGAGTCAATGAAGTTGTGAGAGGCTACCCCATCAATCAATGCTTATACATTCTTCCCCTGAAAGAATCCTCTCATCCTAAAGGTATTGAATTTGGGCACCCAACTGATAGATGCCAAGGTGGCTTTCCCCTAAGTCGTACCATCCTTCTTTGTGATCACCTCCTCCATTCTCTCTTTGGTTTTGGCTTCCATGTTTTGGAGTTGGCCATAATCTTCCTCCTCCTCATTGTCTGAGGTCACCTCTATGTAGTGCACTTGGCCACGACCCATGATCTTTTGTGATGGGTTCCATGGTTCCTTGCACGTGAAGCATAGTTTCTTCCTTCTTAGTTCACTCTTAGTGTTATCATCCATTCTACCACAACCCCTGTCAAACCCCCTTGGGTCATGTCCCCCTTGGTTCATGGAGGTCTCTGATCTCTTCCTCTAGTGTTAATAGGTGGCCTAGGTACAAACTTTGGTTTGGCAGCTGGTCCTAGTTCCCTTGTCCTCGAAATAACATCTTGTACATTGGTAGAGTAAAAATCCTTTACCCAACCCTTCAAGGGTTCCATCAACCCTTCAGTGAAGAGCATCGTGAGTCTGGTTGGTGATATATCCTGCACCATGACTGCTAACCTCTGAAATTCCTCAATGTATTCCTCATCTACCCCTATTTTCTTGAGCCGTGTGAGCTCCCAAAAGGATAGCTCAAGATCTCCCTGATCAAATATGTCAATGAGTATTTGGGTGAATTCTGTGTAGGTCACTATCTGATTATGCCCGAGGGTGGTGAGTCCATGATACCACCAGTAATGAGATTTTCCATCTAGATACATACTGGACAATTTGATGGCTTCCATCTCTCTCATGGGATTAAGTTGTATATAAGTATCCATCTTTTGTACCCATGCTTGTGTTGTCATCTTGGTCGTACCATCAAAGTATGGGATTACTATATTCCCTGCTCTTTGTTCAAAAGAAGAACTAATCCTATGGTTGGGCCTGGGCTTGTTTATGAACTTGATATGGAAATATTGATCTAGGGACATCTGCCTATGAATGATCATATATAAACCATGGTACTCCCTCATACACTATGCCATCTTCTTAACAATGTCATCCACTAGCTCCTATTGTACTTGTTCATCTATGAATGTGGGAAAGTACAGTCTAGGGTTATCCTTTCTCCCCATCTGACATGTGACCTACCCCCTCCATGCCTTCCTTCATACCTAGGAGCATTTTCCGGATTATACCTGACTTCACCATAGGATCCACCAACCTCTTTGTTTCCATACATCTCAGGGTCTTTCCCCTAATGAGTCATATGCATAAATAGCTTGGTTATATGAGTGTGGTTCTCATCAATCTTCCTTATATTCCCATCTAACTTCTTCAAGGTCTCAGTGATTTTGGTTTGTCCCTTCCAGTTTGTTTCCTGGTTTTCCTGTACGTGATGGACCAAGTTTCTTTCTGTACAGTTTAGGGTTTTATGGAATTCAACTGCCAAGTAAGCCAAGCCCTGTGGCTCAAGGTCATCTTCTAAACCTTCCATTTCGGCCTCTCTTTCACTATTTTTCTTCTTCCTTCTTCCCATAAAGATACCACTATACCTCTGCATGTGTTAATACCACTGTAATGATCCCAAGCCAATTTTTTTCTTAGAATCACTAACTAACCACTATTTCAATTGTTTACTGTTATGTGCACAGGTTGGCCATGAATATTTCGGCCTTAGGGTTTATTAAGTTATTAAACCATAACTTAGACAAGAAACATTCCAATATATGAATATCTTCAATCATGCATAAGATAGGAACAACAAGCAATAATTGAACTTTATTATAAGAAATCAAGCACCTGATGCAAATAGAGAAGAAGATATGGAATAAATTCAGATAGCTTCAAGATAATAATAGAGAGACATACAAAATTCTCCCAGTGATATAGATCAAGCCTCCCAAAAGTTGTAATAGAAGATGAACACACAACTGCAAAACTAGGTTTTAAGACTAGCCCTCAAGTAATTGGTATGGCCATGTTGACTACTGGTACGGCCTGCTGAAGACAATGGATACTAGGCATTCAGACCTCTTGAAGAGGAAGACCCCCAAATGTTTTCAAACTCCTCCCAAATATAGATCAAGGCAATAGAAGCCTCTTCCTAAAGTATGGAGCTCAAATTCTAAAGATTCCTTCTCAAACTGCAGAAACCCTAGACTGGTATGACCCTCCTAAAACCTTGATATGGCCAATAGTTCGGCCTGGATGAATATGGGCTCTGAAAGCCCTGAAACTGTTGGATTAATTAGAGGGGGGGTGAATCAGTAATAGCGTAATTATAATCCATTTTCTTCAAATTCTATATCAATGTAGAATTACTATCCAATAATGAGAAGTAAGAAATAAACAATCACACACATACACAGTACACCATTGTTTTACGTGGAAACCCAAATCGGAAGAAAACCATGAAATGTTTTTTCTTATATGTCTTGAATAATTGCATTCATTTAAAGCACCAACTTCCTTTGTTTTCCAGCTGCAAGTCGAAGGAGGCTCCAACCCCCTAGTTTCTGAGGCTACAACCTGAGGGAATCTCCAACTCCCCAATTCTTTGGGTACAACCAGAAGGAGGATACAACCGCGTATGTTCTCCGGCTACAATCACAAGGTGGCTACAACCACCTATCCTTCCCCTGTCCTTCCACCCTGAAGTAGAAGTAGAATTATGGAACCACTGTCACACTATCACTGTGAGATATATCGATGTAATCCTGTACCAATAAATTTGAACCATGCATCAACCATGCATCAACCTGTACCTCAACCTGTAATCAACCTATACCATAAACAAGTGCATCAACCATGCACCAACCTATACCAAACAAACTATAATCAACCTGTACCATAAANTTGTCTCAACCATGTACTCAAGATGTACCTCAACCAAAACCCCTCATCAATTTCATCATTCAAATATGATTTGTATATTTGTAATAGACCTAGTGTATATGATCACATTCCCACAAACCTTCCTTAACTTTAACAACAAGAGACTAGCATTTTCATCAAACTTTTCTTTAGTCTCACATGCCTAGTTTTGGATTAGTCAACAACCCTAACTTGAAGTAGTCATAACTTTGAACCTATAATGTATAAATATCTAAAACTGATACACAATGTTCTTCAGTGGGTTTTATGCAATTCCTCCAGGTGTCACTACTTGAAACCTCTCATAAAAGGAGTTATAACAAAAATGGCATACCTTGTAAACCATACCACGCATGAAATATTCATTGAATTGATATGAAACTATTACACAGCATACTAAAGACTTTACCCTTACCAACATATTTGGTCTCACTAAATTTGGATTTGTTATGAAGAAGTTATGACGTTTTTACCCGAAACACCTGGTTTTGACTAGTTTCAGGACTAGCCACAAACCCTATTTTGCACAGATTATAACTCTCAAAATACAACGACCCACAAGCTAAATTGTTTACCTCAGATACTTGGGTATGTTTTTTCAATGGAATAGCAATTTCAGAGTCTGAATCATTATAGAAAAAAATTTATAGGGAAAATGGTGAGATGACCTATATATAACATACCTTAGAAAGCACCATCAAAAGAATATATCCTTCCTTGCATTTCAGCCTTATTTTCTTCACTGTCCCTCATAAATTTGTCTTATATATCCTTATTTACCTTAGAAACCTATAAATATTCAATATTCTCAAGTGTAATTAAAATGAGAGAGAATTTCCTCTTGTTTATATTCTCCAAGTAGCTTCCTTAAAAACATCTTCTAGGTCACTTGACCCACTTTCCTTATTTTAGGGTTAAACCACTTCTAATTTCTCCATTAAATTTATTATTGAAATAATTTATTTTGTATTCACTTT
>SNQJ01S0003401.1:191530-215494 GCA_010110895.2 Picea sitchensis | reverse complement strand
GGGAGGGGGGGTCTAGAATGAAGTAGTTTGCTAAAACCACTCCTCGACAGGTGTCATATCCACAAGCCAACGGACCACCCCGCCCCCCTAAAAACCACTTAACACCTTGGGGGGGTCCGGAATACCACCCATCCCCACAAAAAACCGCTTTCGCAGTGTTTTCAAGTAGTCATTTTTCGAAGGTGATTATGGGCAAACTAAGGAGAATTTTGAAAAACTGAGATAATTTTTTCTCCATAATGGGCTAAAGAACAATCACCTCTCTCAGTTTTTGCACAAGTTCCACCATCTTGGAGAACCAAAGCTATCTTTCAGCCTCATTTTTTGGATTTTTGTTTCTTTCTATTTTGGCCTTGATTTTGTGGGACCTATTTCAATGAGTTGGAGGGTAATTTGGCGAAACCAAAAGAGTTTTTTGTCTGCAACATACTCACATACAATAAAATCCTTCAGTTTTTTCCCAAGTGTCAACATTAACGAGAAACAAATGTTTGAGAGGACCCCATTTTTGTAGAAATTCGGTCTGTCTTTCATGGAAGAAAATTTAAGATTTTTGGGGATTTGTTGCTATTATTGGCCAAGGAAGTTGAATCCGATTTCCTAAAATTGATGGGGTATATCTCCTTTTTATTGATGTGATTTTAATGTAAAATGGTTGTTGATCTTTACGCCCTAGCAAGCTGTAAGCACTGTAACTTGTATCAAGAGATATTCCAGTAATACAAATAGATGCTTTACAAGATTCCTGCGTGTTAGCTGTTGGTGAAGTTTTTCTCTTCTTCGTTGAATGTTTATCTCTCTTAGTTATCATCTTGTTTTCTGATCTGATCATTTAAAAGGAGTTAAAGTTGAAGAATTTACCTTTGTGTACTCCGTTTCTAGCTTTTAAAGATCTAAATGTTCATCCTCTAATGTTATAGTAAATAAATTCTTAGTTGCTTCTTTACTCTAGTTGATAATCTCGTATTTTCTGTTGTCCATCTCCTTATTTCTAAATAATCGAATAGTTGCATTATCCTACCCTTTGAAAAGAATACTTATATCTATTCTTTGATCTTTACCTTTATAACACAGACCCCATACCCCAATGGTCCTATTTTGTTGTCCTAACCAGAAAACTCCAAGAACATATCCTATTCTGCTTAGCTAGCCTAATATCCTATTCTAAACAAATCTAAATTTGACAGAGAGATCCTTCTCTGAGTCTTGGAGGGCTAGATCCATGACTCGAAGTGGTTTTGATGTTGCCTCTGTGACTGCCTCCACATCCTTGGGAAAATTACAGAGTGCTAACAAGGAGCATGAGAGATGTTCTTTTTATTTGTGGAATTTGTTTATAGGAGTATATTAAATGATGCTTTGGATGTTTTTCATATTGAATTTGTAGGAATTCCATTCTCTATTTGCCCATACTAAACAACTATTGTAAACTAAAGAACCTACTTAAACAAATACTATGGGCTAAGAGGTTATAATTTCATTTGTTATAGGAAGCGTAGGAGGAATTGTTACATCATGGACTAGAATCATGCAATATCTTCTTGTTGATTATGCAGTTAGCCCAAGATTGAAACTTTAACCCACCATTGTAAACCATAAGGATAAACAAGCCACTTGAAAAAATATTGTGGGTTAAAAGGTCATAATTTCATTTATTCTAGGGAGTGAATAAGGGGTTGTGTAGTGTGGAGCTACGCAAATGAGAGATCTTCTTGTTACTTTTGTCATTTATTTATGGGATTAAGTTAATACCTAGACAAACTTGACCTCTTTTTAAAGTTTTTGAAGTTAAAAATATTAATAACTCACCTAGAAAGTCAAGTTTGTCCACTTATTAACTCATTCCTTATTTATTGCATTAATAAATGAAACAATAGCTATCAAAACTCAGGATAGAAGAGATGTTTTTTATTACAATTTGGGTCGATGGATCTAAATTTAATAAAATAAAATGAAAAACAAAAAAAATGGTATAAAAATTCCATATTAACCCTTATCTCGATGTATACATATTTTTTTATGTGTTTTAGGGGTTAATAGGTATTTGTCAGATGAATTTATCACTTCTATAACTATCAAATATATTTCTTAATAAAACTAGGTTATTTTAAATACTTAATATTGAATGCCAATTATTTAATACTTATAAGTGATTAGTATATTTAAGATTAAGGAAGACAACAACAAGAAGAAGGTGTTCTTACATTTGTTTGAGGAAAATCCATGAGGTATACATACCCTATCCCCCTTTGGGTTTGAACCTATGAATTCCAAGGAGGAAACACTTGTTCTCAACCATTAGAACCACTCATGCATATCTACCCTATACATATTATAGAATTAGAAAGCCTATTTTCTAAAACAAACCTAGATTTTTTCATCATCTAAAAGAGTATATGTTTATTTTGTAATCATTTTTTAATAAATTTAAAGTTAAGAATGATCTATGGTAGCCATATTTCAATAGTATTAATTCGTTGATATATCCTAACATATAATTAAATAGTCATAATAACCACCATATTTAAATAACACCATAGCATAAGATGACATCTTAGCATTTATGGTTGTTGAAAATCCTAAACATATTGTTGTAATATTTTCCGCGTACATTGTTACGAGGAAAATCTATCTACGACTAGGGGTAAACCACAACAAATGGAAATGACTGCAGAAATAAAGCGTAATCTTAGGTAAGCTATATAAGCAAATATGCTAGCAAGACAAGATAAACGACCTACCTCGTCCAAACATTCGATTAAGTCCACCGTTGAGCACTTGACTCAAAGCAATACAACTGAAAATTGTCCTCGACAACCAAGAAATAGAAGCATACGGTTATAATATATAATGTTATCACATTCAATAGAATAATACATCAACATTCATAAAAACTATTCCCATGGAATAACAATTCAAATATTTGCAAGATATTAATTGGGCGAGAAAAGAGTATTTCTATTAAAATGTAATCAGCATAAGTGAATGAATTAAAAACTTCCGTGTTCGCACGGTGTAGAACCGATAAAGTAAGTTCCTTCCAGTTGGGCCTCCACAACTTCAATCCTCCACCAAAGGCAAGCTCATATAAGGGAGACAATGAGGTTCTCAATCAAGTAGGGAAGAGCTTGGGGGATGAACAATGTGTTTAGACTTAAAACGACAAAGGGATGCAAACTCAATATGAAGTGAATAATTTCTCCAGAGTAACTTTTCTCTCAAAGTTGAATTCTTCTCCACTTTTCCATAGCTCGGATTTGGCCCATTTGTAGCCTTCAAATAGAACTTAAGGGTCAAGTTGGAAAATTTACCATATTTGGAAGGCCAAGGGTCATAGATCTGGTGACGTGACATGGAAACCCGACACCATTTTTTTATTTTTGGGCACAAATCCTTATGTACACGAGTTGTAGTGGTGCAATATGCATATCCATAGTTTTTACAATAGATAGGGTGTGTATATGTGGAAAAATAATTTTTTTATCTCTGATAATTACAAATAGGGACTTCAAGTCTGCATAGGGAAATGGAAAAAGGCCTTTTTGTGCAAGTTTTCATAGGGCGAGGTGAATATTTATATAACAAATGCCCCCTAATGTAAGAGGTCAGAGGAGTATCTGCGATGTCCTAAATAGGTTATAAGATCCAAAAGTAGATTTATATGGACCCAACTGGAAGAACTAGTTTCTCATTAAAATCAATATTGACTTTGCATATATGGCTCCCAATTTGAATTACACTGCAGATCCATGTGAAAATATACCAAATAGTTTTCCATGGCCATGAATAGGAAATAAAAAGGTGGCTACATTACAAAGGTTGTCATAGTCATGAAAAACGCCCAATAAAACCAGTCTCGAAATCAATCTGAATATATCTGTATAAAATGGAGTACAATATGATATCCCATGGTCACTAAAGTCACATAGGTACTGGTTCAATGAAAGGTGGCAACAACTCATGAAAGTTGTGACTATAAACTAATGTCTTCAAGTCTTCTACACAATCTTCCAAAGGTGCAAGTCTACATTGTGTGAATAAAGGAGTTGAGGTCGAACACAATGATACTTTGTTTGATTACCGATCATTAAGGTATATCATTAACAAACATGAGACAACCTACCCATGATGAAATTAGGTATGAAGGAACTGATTACAGTCTTACAAGTGTGAATAAAGGATTCGGGGTCGAATACTTGTAGAATCCATCGATCATGAGACATTGATGTATTCCCAACTGTCGATGGTGAGAGGACCTGCCACTAATGACTACAAGCCTCTAGGTACTCATAGGACTCTAGGTATCATCTCCATAATATATGAGTTTAGGTTGATGGAAGAATACCCACTGAAAGTAGATCATTAAGGAATCTCTCATCATTCAGTACGAGGTACAAAGAATGAGCTTGATAATTTGGAGGAAATCAGATGAAGAACATGTTCATGAACCAATGACCATGTGTGTCTTTCCCGTGTTCCAGGTGCAAGAAGTACACGAAAAAGACCCTCTGAATAAAAACCAATAAGGAAAACTATTAACAAAGGAAAGGAAACCACCAATAGGGATAATGGCATCTAGGACACTACATAAATCCCAATGTGTGAATAGATGTATTTCCGTCAAACAAAAGGGAAACCACCCAGTGAGAAACCGATGATGAAATGTCGACTGTTGGGTTCAAGGTTACCTACCAATGAGGAAAGTAGGAACACAGTGCTCAATAGGACTACAAAATCATGTGATTCTGAGACACACTAAGGGTATGATCGACATGCAAAGTCCAGAGTTCCAAGGAGTGGCTGACACAAGTTGATAGAAATCCTTTGAACAAGAGCATGAGAAATATGTAAGACTCTGGAAACATAGAATCAATGATGAAACTTTGAGATGCAAGAGGAATCAATCAAAATATCCATAGGGACTGGAAGAGTAACTAGTCATAGGAGTAAACTCTCTGTAATGAGATCAGGTTCTTAAGGTCATGCTAAACACAAAATTTTGATGACAAGTGGACTCAAAAAAAAAATTCTCTATTCAAAGGAGACATGAATGCTGCCAATATAAGATAATATTCCCTTCTTGCCCATCTTTTTTTGTTTTTTCATAGTCAAATGAATGCTATGATATAGAGGAGGAAACAAGTGTCACAAGTAAGAAAAACTAGTTCCAACAATGGAACATAACTATGTTCAATGTAAGGAGGTTCATGTGAGAGATGGGCAATAGGGGGAATATTTCCTCCTGGGTATAGGGTGTCAAGCTCCAAAGGATATAAATGATGCTCTTCATGGTTGAGGATGAAAATTGCTGAGGTGAACAACTTATAATGAAAAAGTGAGAACTGACGATGGGCTCAATACTGGAAGGAAAGGCATGAGAAGAAATTACAACTTAATGCCAAAAAATGTCCTTTTTTGTAATATTAATCCACTTGTTTTGAAAAATAAATGAACTTGCACCAAATATACATCCTTTAAAATCCAATTTACAAGTGTGAAAGAGACAAGTTCACTCAACAATCTTTTCCCTTTTTGCAAATGAGTCGAAAAATAGATTAAATCAAACTTGCTTGGGAGTCATCTAGGTATAGGTTAGCATGTTTATCAGTAAGAAATGAGGTTCAACATAAATTCATGTATTATCTATAAGGGACTCCTAGTCCTATGGAAAAAATATCTACATGGGCACCACTGAAGCCGAGTATCTAACTAGGGTAGACATGTCTGGTAAGTCTCTACCATTGGATAATGACACTTCTAGTTGCATATAGAAGGTTTTGTGTCTCTATTAAATGGGTTTGTACCTAAGGAATATGAGTGATAGTCATAGGACGATGCAAGTGTGCATGATGGATGGATACCTATCCTATATGCTAGGTAACGAAAATACCTGTCCAAAGTTACAAACAAGCAACATGGCGTTGAAAAATGCAAGAATCCTTGGATAAAACTACAAAAACCAACTCAATCCATGGTTGTATTAGTCCATTAGGCCAAGATATTATATGGAACTATGCAAAGTGGGTAAATTTTTTCTATAAATAGTAAAAAAAAAAAATTACTATACCATTTGTAATTTTTACCCAAATAGTGGATTTTGGACCAAATTACCTCTGAACTTAAACTAGTGATTGCGGGAGCCATGAGTGATGGAATCGTCGACGTCTGGACCAGGTAGCTCATCTTCCTCTCCTCTTTATTTTTATTGATCAGATTTTGTAATTAGGTTCCATTTTTTAATTTATTTAGGATGCAATTTGAAACTTTAGGTGTACGTGATATACATTTCATCGAGTCTCATATACACATGCTTATACACAGTTGTTTAAACAACAACCTGTGTATAAAATAACCCATATGTGACTGTGTACACTAAATCTCTCCTATATGTCCGTAATAATGTTTTTTAGTGGTTTCTAACTAAAAAATGGATTTGTCTCTTGCAGGATTGTGCTAGAGTAGAGAGAAAGAGAACATGAGGAGGTATATGCTACAATGGAGAGAGATCCAGGGGCCCAAATAGCCTTGAAAATATGTGGGCTATATAATTTTTGGGCTCTCAACGGTATGAGGGTCCAAGTGATATTTCTATAGTTTCTTATGGATTACTAGATATAGATGGTGAGAGCTTCAACCTTTGTCGGGGTGAGGTGATAAACCTCAAAGCCTTGTGAGATGGGAGCGGCATGAAAATCGATGAATAAATAGACACTTATTGCGTTGCAGGGACCGAGAAGGTTGGGAGAAAACTCCCCATTAGAGAGATAAACAATCTTATCCTCAAGATTGTTGTCCTTGTTTTGACATGGATCACAGGATTGACCTTTTTGCAACAGGCATCGAGGCCACTTAGGTTCTACTCAGTGGAGTGCTTTAGACCCACGGTGTACAACTGGTGAACTTCTCTATTGGCTAACATGAAGAGCCAGTTACAAAATGAAAATACGGTAGAAAAAGGAACATCATGTTTTCTTATATCTTGTGTAGATTTTTCTACGAGCGGGTTTCAATATTGGTACCTAGATTTGAGATTATTTCACGTGGACCTCATGACCCAGCCATGGTATGGTGGACCGAGGTGATGACGCGACAGGGGGGAGGTAGGGTGCCAATACCCTACAACAATGAATTCTTCTTCTGGTGGTGAAGGAAGGTGATCGCTCTAGATGACTACCCTTACATAGGGATTGACTTTAGAGGAGATAATAACATTCCATTACCACCAAGGTCTACCTACAGAGACACAGGTACGTCGAAGTTTTTTAAATATTTCATTTTTTTATTATTTTTGTATAGGAAAACAAAAATATTTTTGGTTGATTTTAAGTACTAATTAGACATGTATGTGACACAAACGTAGGTCCATGATGGTCAGACAGACTTCCACAACATCGTCGGAGGCACCAGTGAGATGAGGTAGCGAGAGGGCATGAAGAGAGATTCCTTCAAAATTTGTAGGGAAACCTATATTGTTTGACACAAAGGATTCCTATGGTTCAGGTGGAGGATCTATCGGAGGCTATGCAATGAAAAGTGGTAGGTTTTCCCCATGCTTTGGTACAACTCTTTTGGAATCTCGAAAATTTCATAGTTTTCTATCATGACACTCATCCAGCACCATAGGCGTATATATCATGACTATTGTATGATCCCCTGTATATTCAGGGTTTTAGCCCCAATTTTGTAGCATAAACATCATATTTTTTGAAATATATATAAAAAAAATGGTTCTTTGGATTTACTTATGTTACAATGTGTGCATTGATGAGAATGTTTTATTTTCTTTATCTATGTAACAAATTCCAATATAAAATAAAATTAGCATATGCATCAGATACATAATTAGAACTCATAGGTATGTGATGATAAGTAATAAAATCAAATTGTCATTCCAAAATTCATACCCGTAGGAATCATCAGATTAGTTTAGAGTCACACACATAGTAATTGTAGTTCAACTAACATACTACTAACTAGGAATCTAGGCGAACCTATAAAGAGAGAATACCATGAAAAATGGAATTGCGCAAAAGTTCTATAATGATGCTATATTTGGCCACATTATTTGTGGATGGACCTAGGCATACACCACCTAAAGACACCAGTAAACCCTCGGGTGTGAAAACAACCCAAGCTATGGAAGCCAAGTTTTATGTATGATGACTAGCCTTGTATGAGAATCTTAAGTAGACTGAAGACTCCATTGACATCTTCCAATGAAGGGAAAACTCGATAAGCAAGTTGAGTATGAAAATAAAGGGAAAAGATATATACACTAAATTATATGAAAATAAAGGGAAAATATAAGAAAGTGTAATATCTTTTCAAATAGAGCCCATTCCTGGGATCAACCAACATATTCCCTTCATAATATTCTAATTCATAGGATCCTTTTTCTAAGATACATCACACGATATAGGGATCATGCCACATGGGCTTCAACTTTCCTACCCCCAGTGGTTCTTTGACTTGATTATATAGAAGGACCAAGTCACCCTCAACATACAACCGAGGAGAAACCTACTTATTGTATTGGACCTTGACACATCTTTTATTTTCTTCGAAAGTCATAGAGGCATCTCGACGCTGCTCATCTAGACCCTCTTGGTGTACAAGGTGTCGTTTGAGATTGAAAGTGTCAGGTAGGAGTGAAAATTCCAATCTAAGAGAAGGGATTTCACATTCAATAGGTAATATCTACTCCACACCATGTACTAACTAGAAAGAAGAGAAATTGGTGGAAGTATTAATCGAGGTGTGGTATGCCCAAAGTGTTGGATAAAGAATGATATGCTATTCATATTTTCTCTAGCTGATAGTTTTTTGAAAAATGGCCTTGAGAGACTTGTTCATAGCCTCTACTTGTCCATTTTCATCGGGGTAGTAAGGGGAAGAATGACCATGCTTAAAGCCTAGTTTAGATGCTAGTTCTTCGATCATTTCATTACGAAAGTGACTTCCATGATCAACAACAATCTCACTCAGGATTATGAACCTAGCTATAATTTGATTGAATACGAAGAAGGTAGTAGTCTTCTTGTCATATTTAACAATAGGCATGGACTTGTCCCACTTAGTGAAGTTGTCTATGACCAGGATAATGTGTTGATTCCCCCCAATTGAAGTTGGGTTGCAATCCATAGAGTCCACCCCCCACTTGGTGAAGGGATTAACAGTAGTGACTAGATGGAGAGGGGTTGGATGCGAACACATTTTTTGAGTGAACACCTAGTAGAGGTGACACTTCTTAACTACTTCGACGCAATATTTAAATATAGATGGCCACAAATAATCAGCTCGCAAAATTTTATGGGTCATTGCAAGATCGAATAGATGACCACCACAAGCCCCACTATGGCAGTCGTTTAGATCAGACTCAGCTTCTTCGTGAGTTAAAAAATGGCACAGGATATTGTCTACTCCTCGATAATACAGACTCTCACCGATGATAAGGTAGTTCTTAGATTGGTATCGTATATGTCCTTGGTCATGTCATTAGAGATGCTAAGGGAACTTCAAAGTTTGAAGATAGAGAACAATGTATCCATACCAGGGGTATGATGATGAGACAAGGAAAATGTCTTCATATACAAATGAATCAACATGAATACCATCCTCATCTAATCAAGGATATTCAAGTATTAACTTTGCAAAAACTAGTGACTTTTTTGGATTTCGTAGAAACAAAATCGAGATTGAACTCTTGTAGAATGACAATCCATTTATTATATTTCCCCCCTATGATACGCCTAGTAAGGATGTATTGAAATGGATTGACATTGACCACCATAGTAGTTTTGCAAAGCAATAGATAATGTCATAACCGTTGGCTTGCGTGAATGGCAGCCAAAGCTATCTTTCCAGCATGAGAATATTTGAGTTTAGGGATGACTAGGTTTCGACTAAGGTAGTAAATGATGTGCTCACATATCTCATCATCCTCCTGAACCAACACCATACCAATTGTCTCTTCGGATGTGGTGACATAAAGCAAGTAATATCTATTGTAGTCTAGAGACTTCAGTAAAGGCATCAATACCAAGGTTTTCTTCGAAGCATCGAAGGATTCTTGGGCTCACTCATCACAGATAAAAGGAGTGTTCTTATTCAAGAGACACATGAAACCCTTAGTAATATTAGCATAGTTCACTATAAACTGAAGTAAAAAATTAGCTTTCTCCTGTAAACCTTGAAGTTGGTGAATAGTGCACAGGGGAGGCAATCAAAGTATTTCCTCAACCTTTCATGGATCTACCATGATCCTAGTATTAGAGACTAAAAATCCTAGAAGATGACCTGAAATAATGAAAAATATGCATTTATGAGGGTTCAACCATATGCGATAATGGAAACATATTTCAAATACTAGCCAAAGGTACTTAGGGTGATCCACTTTTTGATGGGAGTGAGCAGCAAGATCGTCAAGATAGGCTTCAACTATATGCTTGATATTGTGAAATGCGAAAGTCATAGCTCGTTGGAAGGTTTCTCGGGCATTTTTAAGGCCGAAAGGCATATTCTGGCATGAGAAAGTACCCCAAGGGAAAATAAATGTCATCTTGTGTTGATTGTCGGGTTTAATCTGAAGTTGGTTATACCTCAAAAATCCATGCATGAAAGAAAAAAATTCACTTCATGCACACTTGTTGAGAATCTGATCAATGAAGTGTGTTGGGAAGTTGTCTTTAGTACAGGCTTTGTTTAGGTCATGGAAATCCATTCATACACTACTGGTTCCTTTCCTTTTATTCATATGAATGGGATTCGATACCCATTTAGTCAAGGGAACTAGGTAGATAAAGCTAACATAAAGCAATTTTTCTATGTCTTCTTTAATAACAATGGCCTTTCGGGGATTGATATCTCTAAGACATTTTTGAACATGCTTAGCATCTGGGTAAGTTTTAATATCATGTTCGACAATGCGAGGGTCAAATACTAGCATGTCTTCATATGACCAAGTGAATACATCTTGGAATTCCTTGAAGAGTTTGATGTGGATCAGAATTTCTCCTAGCGAACAATTTGCACCGATGTATACATTTTTAATATTGCCAAGGATATGAGAGATATCGATCGTGAGGGTAGGGGAGATACTCACCATGTTTCCTTTGGCATAAATGTCATTCGTATCAATTTGGACTATGCTATGACCGACTATCTCAGTCAAAGTAGATCTAAAGTCATCTAGTTCCATTCTAGAAAGCTCTGGGAGAAAATAAGAGTGATGATGCATATCATACCAAGGTTATTCAAAACCATTCATAGGATCGATGATAAATTCATCCAAAGGAAAAGTCTCATCAAGGAAGTAATGTGAACAACATGACAAAGTGGTCCACATGGGCTCCAATACAGGATCCTCTTCATTCTTCTGCGAGGTAACAAGATCCAGATCGATGGAACAGTCAAGAACAACTTGATACACAAACTCTGTTGTCGATAGTGGCATGGCCATTCTATAATGTGACTGAACTTCACAGTAGGGTCCAAGGACCGTTAAAATAGGATGTTTGGAAAGGAATGAACCTCTCTGATGAAATGAGCCTACTGTACATGGCGTAAATATGGTTAATCAATATCATGAAGTCGAAAGTACCCATAAGGTATGAATACATCCTGACATCGATATTCTCAGTTGTCAACTGAGAATTTTGGATAACATGGATCGATGGTCCAATAGATGCATTGGGACTATCATTCACAACGGACAACTGATTGATCGTCATGATCTTCTCATCGCGAGGAAAACAAAGAGTACGTAACACAGACGATACAATTGCAGTCATATCATAACTCCAATTTCATCCTAGTAAAAATTTATTGTCGAGGGGTGCATCAACCACCTCGACATCCACCTCAACTATCTTCCCAACTAACTAGACTAGAAAGGAAGGAAAAATACCATGAGGGAAGAAGGAACGACCATCAAAAGAAGTCAATATGGTCAAATATTGGGAAAGGTTCGGAGAGTCAAGCCTTTCCAACATACCAGGGACTTCACACATGTTGCAGTGCCTTTGTCAATAATAGTATGCTTGATGGTATACTTCAAGTAACCCAAATAGATTTGGAATGCCACATGGTAAGGAAATCAAGGCTTCACATCTGTGACATCAAACATGATAACTTTCGTACCACAAGGATCTACAGATCCTAATGTAGATAGAAAGGAATTTCTCTATGAATCACACATCTAGATTACCTCTAGAGCCGACATCGCACAATGGGTTTGACCCAGGTCCTCAAAAATAGAGTAATTTTGGGCGACTCTAGCATTAGGATTGTGGGTATAGCAATTAATTACTCCTTTCGGAATACAAGGAGGGGGATCTTTTTTTTTTATCTATAAAGGGATCTCTGAAGGAGGGGGAGACTCTAGAACATGTACAGTTTGTGGAGAATTGTAATCACAAGATCGAGTGCCTACATTATCCTCAGATTTAACCATATTGATGCATAAATGGTCATGGTTTTGAAATGGTGGGTTTTGACTCCCACTCACCACATTTCTATAATTCGAGGAGCTCGATCCCATGTGTTGGTTATGTGTAAAAGGATTAGTCGATAGGGAGGGAGGTAGAGATAAAATCCTCACAACTTCCACAAGTTTGGGGCATAAATGGGCAAGGTGATCATCTGTACAAAGATTACAAGGAAACTTCACCTTCTTCCCTTCTTTCTTTCCCTCACCAACATTATTATTCGTCTTCTCATTATTACCATTGTCCTTAGGTTTATTGTTATTCATTCCACCCCTATGATTATTATTACGTCCCTTTTTTTTTATTCCCTACTAATTGTTGGTTACCATTCAGGTTGGTCGATGATTGCACATAATGTACATACGCTGAATGAGTGGGATTAGAGGAATCAGACGAAGTTGTCCCTTTTATAGACAGGTTTAGAGATAAGTCTTTCAAATGGCTTGTCACCAAGTCTGCAGATTTCACATTGACGAAGCCCACAATGCCATCATTATGAGGCCCGAGATTTTGTCTAGGTTCATAGTTTCACCTCGCTACGTCAGAAAGAATCTTGAATAACATCCTAGACTTAGAGTATATAAGATCTAACTGTTGGGCTTTAAAAATTTCTTCTTCCTCAGAAGTAATCGTGGATGTAGAAAAATCTTTCGAAATATAAGGAAGGAGAGATTTAAGGAACCACTCTAGCAATAATTTAGGGGGTATGTATGCCTTTCTCAACCTCTTCCATCTATTCCACTCCTGGATGTGATCCAAGATATGAGTGGCCATGTCTTGATGAAATGTCAACAGAAGTTCGATGCCAGCATCGTAACGAACCGACAATTGGAAGTGGTTGAGGAAGACTAAAACCAACTGATTAAAAGTTTTGTATCCAATTGGAAGTGGCTGAGGAAGACTTAAACCAACTGATTAAAAGTTTCGTATTCCCCCCTAGGTAGATTGATATACCTTTTCATGGCAAACTTCCCAATGAGGGTGTGTTGAAACAATATTAATCAAGTAGAATCGTCATTAAGGGAATTAGAAGAGAACCAAAGGTGACAAGTGGTAACGTGATCACCACAATTCTCACCAGTTCTTCCCTCAAATTTTGGAATATCCGAAGGAAGCTTAGTGGGGATGGAGGTTCATGAAGGATCATGATGCATGAGTTCATTCATTAACTTAGAGAATTCTAGAAGATTGAGTGTCACTAGAAAAGAGAGACGAGGTTGTGGCATCTAGCGCCAAGCTCACTGGAAATATTATGGTAGGGAAATCACATCCCATCCAGGGTTATTATAAGCACCATGGCCCTGTCCGGGATAATAATATCATCCTCTAAACTGATTCATAAGGGGTTGGTTGGGCAAAATTCTAGTAGGAATGTTCTGATGAGGGTTACAAAAAATGCCCCGATCCTGAGTGGCTTCGTGTTTGGGGTTTCCCAAGGTATGAAAATGACCTCCTCTAGGTGTGAATCCAGAGGCTAAAGATGGATTCGTCATGCCAAATGAGTTGGTCAGAATCAATACAGAGGAGGTGGGTGTAAAGTATAGAATGTGAGAAACAACTTGTCCATCAAGTTCCTTACTCCATCTAGAAGAAACAAGATTAGACCCATGATTAAGAGGAGGAATGCCTCCAACAATAGGATTTGTTTGAGGGAAATAAGTGCCACAAAACGAGAATGGAGTATGTGGAGGAGTTGTGCCCCCAAGTCCAATGCTAGTATTTGTACCAACCATTGAGATGGAGTTTGAAAATTGCGATGTGGAGTTCAACATACCATAAGAGAAGAAACTAGATGCCATAGGGATGGACTGAAAATTATAGCCCGGTGAGTGACAAAGAGACCCAAAAAGGTTCATGGCTATAGGTTGAGTATTCACTATAGGACGATAAAATGTGACGATAGGCACCTCTTGCACTACAACCATAATGGTTGAAGGTGTCGAAGGGGTACCATTAACTATAGTAGGTATGGGAATCAAAGGGCTCCTAGGAGCTTGCTGACTCGATTCAATACTCATCCTTGTATGATCACAAGTCTCATAAGTGAAGGTTTGTGTACCACATTTGATAACTTTATTCCTTTTAGAAGGAAAAGACTCAAAATGCGGTGGTAACTGTAACAAGCGACGAGACCTATAGGGAATCTAGTCTGGCTCCACGATGACTCAAGACTCGAGATATAAAAAACAAATCCTAAGGACAAGTAGTAATCAAAGAGCACACCAAAAATAATCAAACGACCAATATGCACACAACCAAGATAAAGTGGTTGAAAGGGGCCTCCCTCTCTAAAGTAGGTATGCCTCGCCCAAGAAAGGCCTAAGACTCCTCTGATAAATATCAGAGGTATCATAACTAGTTATAAGGGCCCCCATTGGCTTAACAACCAGTCGGTCAGATACCCCAAAGAGGTAATCCTCCATAAAGGTTGTGTGATGTTCACCCCTTATCTGACCTGGGGTACCTAGAGAATAATCCCTGCAAGTATCCTATGTGGAACCTATTTCAAGAAACTAAGAAACCAAGATATAACCGATGTGCAGGAGAACAGTCATAAGTCAGTTCCATCGTATGGGTAGGGTAACAAAGCCCAAAACCTTGAAAACATCGCCTCTCACAAAGGTAAGGATACTAGAAAAATCCCCATTTACGAATAGATCCCGAAAAATACTTCTAATTCTAAGAAGGTATCAAGGGGATATCCCTTCAACCAACCTCATGTGACCATGTTCTTAACTCTTGTGTAAGTGGAGCCTCCTGATATTACTGATTATACAATAGATTTATCCATTCCTTTAGTTAGACACATATGTTGATTTAATAGACTTGGATAAGTTTACTCACAAAATCATATTCTAAGGCTCTAAATCCTAAGCTAGTTTGTGCACCCTAGAAAAACAATATCGTTACTAATCAATTTTAAGGTATAGCATTACTTTTAGTGGCCTTTCTTATTGAAAAAGGTGCGATCATGAAACTAGTGATGTTATGAATCAATGAGTAAAATAAATGAATTGAATATAGTGCAAAGTCTTAACTACAATTCTCAATAAATGATATCCTTTTTTCCAAAATGAAATTCTTGATTCAGTTATGCAATTCTAAATTGTCAATGTTTCATGGAAACCTGCACAAGATATCTAGCTAAAACATGCACAAACAAAGCTTATCAAGAAAAAGAAGAGAGATACACAATGAAGAATGAGAGAAATGAATATTATTATCTAATCAATGAGTGAGTGATCTTCAATCATATAGGCAATGACATCCTATAATTAGGAATGCATGCATAATAGTGATGGTTTAAGATTAGAAAATATAAAATGGAACTGGTCAGTTAGCTCCCACTGAACTAGTATTAAATTCTAAAATAGAACTAGTCAGTTAACTCCCACTGAACTAGTGTGTTGAAAAACAAAATTTCTCCAACACCCCCCTGAACATCACTATGGAGTAAAAAATGAGTCTCGACTAATAGGCCATTTTAGGTACTCATGTACATTGAAACTAATGAACACTGAATAAAAATGAGGAAAGAGAGAAAACCACGTGGGAACAACCCCCCCCCTCAAAAGATAATGTATCAAAAGAAGAAAATGGCAGTTGTTAGGCAACTATGTTCTTCACTACAAGACGATCCCACAAAGTCAGAAACTTCGTCTCACTGAAAGTCTTCGTGAATATGTAGAAATATTTATGGATCTGATGAAGTCCTTTGGAAACTTGTCGGGCCTTGTACCTCTTGATCTTGTGCACCCATATGCACCTAGAAATATTCCTTTTTGGTGGAAGTGGAACTAGATTCCAAGTCTGGTTCTATAGGAGTGAGTCATACTCCTTTTGCATGGCTCCTTTTCATAATGGATTTCCCACAACCCTATTGTAGTTTTGTGGATCAATAGATTGAACCATAGAGAAATGCATCGACGTCGCGGGTTATAAAGCTGAAAATACATGAGAAGGCTCCTCATGCTGAGATAGATTCCTCCTTGAATCCAATGGATTCCTTGCAAAGTTTTCTGCTACATGAGGTGTGAACTATACCTTCTTGGGAACCTGTTGAAGCTTCAATGTTGGGTTCTTATTTCGCTATACTACCTTCTTATTTCCATGTACATAATTTGAGTGTATGGAATCATCTCTGATGTCTAAAACTGATGGAAGCACAAGAGTATATGCATGTTACACTGGAGGTGCATGCAAAGTAGTCTCCTTATGTGTAAGTACAAAAGATGAGTCATCATCAGAAAACTTAGTGAATTTATACAACTTTGACTTGTGATCCACCTCACCAATTGCAATAATGGAATTTTCATGCATGTCAATTATTGAAATTGAATCTGATGTAAGTTCAAACTTTTTACCTTTCTGAGTGATCTGATAAAATGAAAGAATATTCATAGAAATATTTGGAACATGGAGAACATCATCAAAAATTCCATTGTGGAGTTCCACCCTCCCTTTTCCTACTACTGCTACTAGAGTGTCATCCCCCATGAGAATAGGGAGTCTTGAGCATGGACTCAAGGAAGAGAAAACTTCCTCTTTCACTTCCATATGACAGGATGTGCTAGAATCTATAATCCATGAATCATATGATGAATTAATTGCAACCAGAGCATGATGATTACCTTTCTTTGGAGCAAGATCTTCTTCCTTCATCTTCTTGACTCCCTCTAGAATGAAGTTTCCAAGGTTGGTCTGTTGAAGTGGCTGTACCATAAGATCGATTTGCTTCTTCATGATTCAGTTTATTGCAGTAAGTGAACTTCTTTCCCTTATTATTATTCTTGGAATATGAAGAGTCTTTGGAACCTGAAGAATCATTAAAGGGTTTGGAATATCCCTCCTTCCCGTTCTTTTTGGATGACCCTTTTCCATCATGCATGGTGCGTGAATGTGCTTTGGGATCTTTCATGAGGCCCATTTGTATGAGTTTTGTTTTCTCTTTTGTAAGACACTCAATGAACTGAGCCAACATAGGAATTTTCCAATTTGTTCCAAGAAGACATCTTCCAGTATGGAGATTGGAGACATATACAGTGTATTCTGGTCCTAGCTTTTCCAAGATTGTTAGAATAATTTGTTTCTCTTGTGTAGACTTGTCAATACCACATTCACCAAAGTTCAATAGAAAATATTTGAATTTAGTAAAAAAATATTGTATATTATCAAAACTTTTAGGATCTAAGAAATTCAACTCTACCTCAAGCATATGACCTTGCATCTCATCCTGCTTTCCAAAGAGTCCTTCCAGGATGGTCCATATCTCATTTAGATTCTTGTATGCAACAACATGAAACCATAAATAAATGGCGATTAACTCAAGAATTAGTCTTGTGGTCTCATCCTTACGGTTCACCCATCTCATCTTCTCAATCGTTGATGTAGGTTCTGTTTCTATCACCATTGTCAAATTATACAGTCCTTTCCTTATGAGTTGGAATTCTGCCTTGGGCTTACAATCAAAATAATTGTATGGTGTGAGGATTACCACCAATTTTGACTTTATAATATTTGTCCTATCCATATCTCCCACTGTTTCTAAGAACCCCTAAAAATTTACTCTCAATCTGCAAGTGAAAAATTAAGAAAGCATGGCAGAAAGGGCACTTTAAGTGAAAACTTGTATCAGTTTCAAGAAATGATCTTTCCGGCTTACATTCTGAGAAAATGGTGAGGAATATCACCAAATGATTGAAAAACCACTTGCAGAATGGGTCAATTTACTTCCCACGTGAGATGTTTCCTAAAAAACCTAATACTTTTGGAAAAATAACTGTTGAAAGGTACGACCACAGATTTAGCTCTTCGAAACTCTGATTTTCCTTATTCTTTGGATTTTCTGGATTGATCCAAGTAGCATAGATCTGATACCATGTCAGTGTTTCATGGAAACCTGCATAGGAGATCTAGCTAAAGACTGCAAAAACAAAGATTATCAAGAAAAAGAAGAGAGATAAACAATGAATAATGAGAATCAATGCATATTATTATCTAATCAATGAGTGAGTGATCTTCACTCATATATGAATGACATCCTATAATTAGGAATTCATACATAATAGTGATGGTCAAAGATTATAAATTCTAAAATAGAACTAACCAGTTAACGACCACAAAACTAGTGTTAAAGCCTAAAATAGAACTAGTTAGTTAACTCCCACTAAACTAGTGTTACTCCCACTGAACTAGTGTGCCGAAAATAGAAATTTCTCCAACATATATAAAATGAATTATTTCTTTACATATACTAATATCAATGATAACGACTCTAAATATCAAAATGACAATAATGTAAAATGCCTAATATTTTTGTATTTTCAATATAAGAGAATGAAAATGCAAGCACTGAACAATGACTTGATATAAAAACTCTATTGTTTGTAAACATAGACAAACCAAGTAGGATATCAAGAATAAAAACACCTAGCCTAATATGCAAGGACAATTAAATGAAAAGGATGATGAGAAAGACACCACCCAAAAATTCAACCAAAGAAAGGTTTCATGTCATTCCATAGACACTTAACAGTCATAACAGAGATCCAGTAAGACTCAACAATCATCAAAACCTACCCAACAACCATCAAACCCATCGAATAAGAAACAAAGGGTGATGTACGAGACTGTTCAATGGAAAATCATATTTATATGCTTCTTGCAGAAGGACAACATGCGTATGTACGCAACTGTGAGGAAAAAACACACGTATATGTCTTAAAACACAACTAGACTAAGGAAAATGCTAAGAAAAGACTCAAAGTGAAAATAGGTTTTCAAGCAATCATACGACAAGAAACTCAATATAAATGAGAGCAATCTAAGGATAGAAACACTCCAAGCCCCGAAAAAGAATATGATATCCCCAATATGGTCGCCAATTCTGTTACAAGGAAAATCTCTCTATAGCTAGGGGTAAACCACAACAAATGGAAATGACTACAGAAATCAACTTTAAATCTCATGTATGCTATATAAAAAAATATGCTAGGAAGATAAGATAAAATTCCCACCTTGTCCATACGTTCAATTAATTCCACCATTGAGCACTTGAATCAAGTAAATACACCTGCAACTTGTCCTCAACAACCAAGAAACACAAGCATATCGTGATAATATTTAGCACATTCAATATCATAATACAACAACATTCATAACAAATATTCCCATGGAATAACAATTCAAATATTTGCAAGATATTAATTGGATGAGAAACGAGTATTTATATTAAAATGTAATCAAAATAAGTGAATGAATTACAAACTTCTGTGTCAGCATGGTTTGGAACCGAGAAGCTAAGTTTCTTCCAGCTCGACCTCCACCACTTCAATCCTCCACCAAAGGCAAGCTCATATAAGAGAGTCATTAAGGTTCTCAATCAAGTAGGGAAGAGCTTGGGGGCTGGACAATGTGTTCAAACTTAAAAGGAGAAAGGGATGCAAGCTTAATATGAAGTGAATAATTTCTCCATAGTAACTTTCCTCTCAATGTTGAATTCTTCTCCTCTTTTCCATAGCTTGGATTTGGCCCATTTGTAGCCTTCAAGTGGAACTGAAGGGTCGAGTCAGAACATTTCCAGTATATGGAAGGAAAAGGATCATAGATCTCGTGATGTGACATGGAAACCTGACACCCTTTTTTTAATTTTGGACACAGATCCCGAGGTACGCGGGCTATAATGGTGCAACTTTCATATACGCATGATATACTATAGGTAGGGTGCATATATGTGGAAAAACGATGTTTTTACCTCTGGGAATTGAAAAAAGGGACTTCAAGTCTGCATAGGGAAATGGAAAAGGCCTTTTGTGCAAGTTTGCATAGGGTGAGGCAAATCTTGATATAACATACATCCACATAGCAACTTCTATGATGGATAGTCATTTTCAATAAAATATTCTTGCATTATAGAGACTTAGGCATATGTTCGTTTTAAACCCATGCAATTCCTTCAACCACTTCATTATTTTTCCGTGCAGCTTACACTTCTACCTGCATATAGACTTGCGTAAGTCTATTAATTTTCTTATTTAACTGTTGTTTTAGTTTAGGGTTAGAATTAAGTGCTAGTCTTTGATTTCTTGCAAAGTATAAGTTTCAAATTTTTAGTTTTAGCTATGTTCTTACTTAGTAATTAGCAAATGTAGTTGGTAGGAGGAGTGAAAATCATTTTTTTTTTCTTGTTTCCTTGCCATGTGATGACGTATTTCTTCAATGTTGCACATGGACTATAAATTGCAATCAATAATATTTCCACCTTGTTATTTTGTTTAAGGACTATAAGTAATATTGTATTTAGAGTATTCTCTTCACATCTAACTTTTGAGTGAGACTGGTGAACTATAGTGACTTTAATATTAATTCACCTCCCTTGTAAATTCAAAAAACATTTAGGGATTAATTAGGAATATTAATATGTGTGCATCTCTAATTTATTAATCTCTTTAAAAAAAAAATCATCCACAATTTGACAGTTTTTCAGAGCACAATACCTCACATATCGTAGTTCTAAACGGACCACAATTGTCCACATATTTTTCTATAATATAGTAATAGTTTCATTCCTTCAACAATTAAATTTTCCAAGTTTGCAACAATACACTTACAACTTAATTAGGAAAAAGGTAAGGACCTGATCAAAATCTGGACCAGGGGTCAAATTTTAGCTAAAAAACCAACATTCTCGGAATTGCCTCAAAACAAATGTGAGCGTATCCCTCGTCGTTGCGAACCCAACGCAACTTGTTTCGTATCAAACGGACATCGGGAGTGAGAGATATTGCGATCTGTTCGAATCGTCAAACAGGTAAAAAAAAAAGGACGCTGACTGTGCAGTCTGTACAGTCCGTACATGCTGACATGGCATTTCCATATGCTAACATGGCAGAGGTGATGTGGTAGATTCTGATTGGCAGATGTGGTCGAATCAGAATGTGACATGTGGCATCATTTTGGTCAATGCTAAGGCGCCATGTGGCCCAATCATGGGTTGCCACGTGGCACCCTTTTATTGGCTATGGTTTGTTAATCAAACTTTTATGGAGTCCATGGGGGCTGAACCCCAGACCTCCCCTATGGCTCGTGCTTTGGTAGTCTGTGGGCTACCACTAGCCTGCATGGTGGTCCTTGTATAGTGTATGGTTTTAATTATATTTGAAATGTATTAAAAAGTGATTTGGGGCTCGTCCGGGCTGGGGCATAGCCCCAACCCCGATCGCATGTATTGATATATGACCACCACTTTACACATAGAGCGCGCAGAGCTATGGTGGGAATTTGTATTTGTTTTTAATGATTAGCCCTTGGTCATATAACACTACCATATGACCCTATCATCCAATTTTTGCACGCGCGGGGTTTTTAAATGTTTAGCCCGTGGTTTCGGCGTTTATACATGTGACCATGTGTATTATGCGCATGGGTTTTGGTTTGTGTTTAAATGGTTATGCAACCACACACCCGCCACTTGTCACACATATATTCTCCCTTGGAAACTCATCCCTTTTCGTTTTTTCACGTGGTCATATGGAGGACCTTGAGACCGTGGTCTTGGCTGTTAGTGGCTGGCGCACCCATAATCGTCCTACAGTTTGGACCGTTTTTCAATTACATGCAGGTGTTGGGTTTTAACACGCGTTTTGGAGCGTTTTCTTGGTTCAACGTACAGAGGTGCGTTTTGGCGAACCAGAGACAGTAAGCTTGAAGGAAGAGAATGGCAGGAGGCCTATCTTCTTCATTTTTTGGCTGATTGAGGTGCCGTAAAAGCCCAGCTAGGGGTTTTTGGACGTCCTGAATCCATTGGCACTATTATCAAGGCCATTTGAAGACTTATTTTGCAGGTTTTTAGCCATTGAAGTTTCAGCAAGCTCCAGGGAGCTTGAAGCACTCATTGATTGAGGACATGTTTTGGTGTTTTTTCCATAGCGAAGCTCATGGAAGCTTAAGGCCACATGTAGAAGAGGTCATGCCCAGATGAGCCATGATCAATTTTCAGAGTTTTATTAGTCATTTTTGGGGTTTTTATGTATTGTGATCCCAATGGTACAGTCTATTTTTCCATTGGAGTTGAGGAGTAGCTTGTAAAAGAATCTTTGACAAATTAATCCCAGTGAGCCAAGTCCATTGATGGAGGCTCAAGGAGATGTAGCCTGGAGAGGGGTGAACTCCTTTATCATGTTGTTCTTGTTGTGAGTTTGATGGTTTATTTGCTACAAGTTATGTTGTTGTGTATTTATTGAAAGTACACATTTAACAATTTAAAAGAACATATCCTCACACATAAGCATTTACAAGAAGATACATAAATTTGGCACATAAACTATCTTGCATATTTTAACACATGAAGCAAGGTCCTGTAAAGTTTTATTTTTATCAAGTAGAGGGTGCTTGCATAGCATAACAAGTCAGCTTTCTATTTTCAGATCAGGTGGTATCAAAGCACTAGTTTGTTTTTCTCATGTGATTGTCATTGATAGCTTGAGATTTAGCTGTTGGTATTGTGTAAGTTTTCTGTTGAAGTTTGATATCTTGCAAGGATGGAGGAAGCTTGAAACATTGGTAGTTCTCATACATCTTCAAAATCCAAATTCTTTGACAAAGAGATGTTGAAGGAGATTCTAAGCATGATAGATTTGATGAAAGAGATGTGTGAAGACAGAAATGAGAGCATTGCCCTTGAAGAGCGGTTGATGGCCATGAAGGAGGAGAAAGACCAGCTTCTTCAAAGGTTGCATGAGATGGAGATTCAACTCCATGAGGAAAAAGAAACCCTTACCAAGTACATGCAGGAACATAAGGTATGCAATGTTACTTTATCTTCTAATTCCTCTCAAAATGAAGGTTTTGGTGTTTTTGAAAATCACAAAAGAGGAATAGGCTCCAAGTTATTGTTAAAAATGGGCTATGAAGGTAAAGTGTTAGGCAAGCATGCACAAGGCATTGTTGAGTCTATTGATGTTGAAGAGAGACCTAAGTATTGTGGTCTTCGATATGAATGAAGAGATGGAGCAAATTCCAAAGTCGAGGAGACAAGAGACAAAGTTCGAAGAACAAATTTTGTTTTGAGTTCACCTCCTCAAGAAGGCTTTAAAGGTGAAAGTTCAAGAAATTTTGTTGAAAGTTCAAAACTTTTGTTGAAAGTTCAATCCCTCCAGCATGCAAGGTTTGTGTTCAAGATGAATGCAAATGTGTGAAACGAAAGAGTTGTGACAACGATGAGGACAAGAACACTATTGTTGGTCTTCAAATGAGAGCTTGTAACTATTTAGATTCACCTCCTCAAAGAGGCGATAAAGGTGAATGTTCAAGGTATAATTCTGCTTAACATTCAGTTTCTTTTGATTATGTTAAGCATGATAAATTTGTATGTAAAAATGGAAGAAAAAGTCCATGTACATATTGTGGTTTATATAACCATCATGTTTCAAAATGTTGGAAAAGATTGACCGCTTTCAGGAAACTTTACAAGCAAAGACAA
>SNQJ01S0003401.1:130582-171423 GCA_010110895.2 Picea sitchensis | reverse complement strand
TACATATTGTGGTTTATATAACCATCATGTTTCAAAATGTTGGAAAAGATTGACCACTTTCAGGAAACTTTACAAGCAAAGACAACGTGAAAAGAAGATGCAAAATATTTTCAGTCATTGTTAGAAGAGGGGTCATCGCATTGACCAATGTTGGACATTGCATCTAACCACTCATCCACAGCATAAGAAGCAGATGGATAAAGAGATTGGCAAGAATGGAATAGGAGATTCTATCATCGATGTGAGTCAAGATGATTCACAAGAGGACGATGTTCAGCCGAAAAAGTCACCGTTGAGTTGGCTTGGTAAGAAATGGTTGGATTTCTTGAGCAAGTAAGGCTTGCATTTTCTATTGTAAATGCACCTTTCAGCCTTATGTGTGCATTTATGTCGATAGTATGACAAGTTGCAGCAGTTTATCACGACTTGTATGATGCAAATTGCATGTGAATGCATTTCATTTGAAGGCATTCTTGTTGTTACACAACTTCGCCAGGAGGATGTCAAAGTGGGGTATGATGTTCACTTGTTACAGCCATATATCTTTTTCATATTCATCTCTTATGTACCTACATGTTTTGGGTTTATGTACTTATGTTTGTACTGGAAGGAGAGTTGAAGAGTCACGCACATGCATTTGTTTTTGTGTATGTGTAAGCAGTGAACCTGGTGATGGTTCATCATGAATGATTCATGATTGTAACATGATTATGTATCATGAATGTCGACTTGTCAGTTTGAGAAGGTCGATATGTTTCAAATGAGTTTCAACTTGTGTCGATGGTGTCTTGACGACTATGTTGTGTCGGTCATGTTTTTCGACTTGTGCTTAGTCGATGGTGTTTGTTGGCTCATAAGTTGATTTTGAGTACACTGAAATGCAAGAAAACACCATGTGCTTTGATGAAGCACAAGATGTGACCATTTTCTTGAAGAGAAAAAGACTTTGTTAGCATCATTTTTTAGTCTTGTAAAATTTCTTTTCAAGATTGATGGTTTTCTTGGCTTGTGACAAGATGTCGCAGGAAAGTTTTTGCAGCCATTGGAGAGCTGATTGTGTTGACGTGAAAGAGTTCACAAGGGGGACTTGATTCTCAGTGGGAAGGTTGGCAGTCTTCCAAGCACAAAGAGAACAGTGGGTCAGCAGTAGCCAGAGAACAATGGTTGAGGGACATAGTCAGTTGCAATGCAAGGCATGTCAAGGTATCCAGGTGATTGTCGAAAAGACTTTTCAAGTATAATCAGTTGATATAACTTGAAAGCCGAAGAGTATTGAATCTTAGACAGATAATCATAAGCTTTTGTGGGTCCAAAAGCCTTTTAGTGGGAAGGTGTGATCAAAATCTGGACCAGGGATCAAATTTTAGCTAAACAATCAACATTCTCGGAATTACCTCAAAATGAACATGAGCGTAGCCCTCGTTGTTGCGAACCCAACGCAACTCATTTAGTCTCAAACGGACATCAGGGGTGAGAGATATTGCAGTCTATTTGAATTGTGAAACAGGTAAAAAAGAAAGGATGTTGAATGTGCAGTCCGTACAGTCCGTACATGCTAACATGGCATGTCCGTACACTGACGTGGTAGAGGTGATGTGGTAGATTCTGATTGGCAGATGTGGTCGAATCATAATGCGACACGTGGTATCATTTTGGTCAATGGTAAGGTGCCACGTGGCCGAGTCATGGGCTGCCATGTGGCACCCCTTTATTGGCTATGGTTTGCTAATCAAAATTTTATGGAGTCCGTGGGGGTTGAACCCCGGACCTCCCCTATGGCTCACGCTTTGGTAGTGTGTGGGCTACCACTAGCCCACATGGTGGTCCTTGTATAGTGTATGGTTTTAATTATATTTGAAATGTATTAAAAAGTGATTTGGGGCGTGTCCGGGCTAGGGCATAGCCCCAACCCCGGTCACATGTATTGATATATGACCACCACTTTACACATAGAGCACGCAGAGCTATGGCAGGAATTTTTATTTGTTTTTAACGGTTAGCCCCTGGTCGTATAACACTACTATATGACCCTATCCTCCATTTGTTGCGTGCGCGGGGTTTTTAAATGTTTAGCCCGTGGTTTCAGCATTTATACATGTGACCATGTGTATTATGCGCGCGGGTTTTGGTTTATGTTTAAACGGTTATGCAACCACACACCCGCCACTTGTCATACATATATTCTCCCTTGGAAACTCAGCCCTTTTCATTTTTGCACGTGGTCATATGGAGGACCTTGAGACCGTGGTCTTGGCGGTTAGGGGCTAGCGCGCCCATAACCGTCCTACAGTGTGGACCGTTTTTTGGTTACACGCTGGTGCTGGGTTTTAACACGGGTTTTGGAGCGTGTTCTTGGTTCAACGTACAGAGGTGCGTTTTGGCGAACCAGAGACAACAAGCTTGAAGGAAGAGAATGGCAGGATGCATATCTTCTTCATTTTTTGGCCGATTGAGGTGTCGTAAAAGCCCAGCTAGGGGTTTTTGGACATCCTGAATCCATTGGCACTATTATCAAGGCCATTTGAAGACTTATTTTGCAGGTTTTTAGCCATTGAAGTTTCAGCAAGCTCAAGGGAGCTTGAAGCCCTCATTGATTGAGGACATGTTTTGGTGTTTTTTCCATAGCGAAGCTCATGGAAGCTTAAGGCCACATGTAGAAGAGGTCATGCCCGGATGAGCCATGATCCATTTTCAGAGTTTTATTAGTCATTTTTGGGGTTTTTATGTATTTTGATCCCAATTGTACAATCCATTTTTCCAATGGAGTTGAGCAGTAGCTTGTAAAAGAATCTTTGACAAATTAATCCGAGTGAGCCAAGTCCATTGATGGAGGCTCAAGGAGATGTAGCCCGGAGAGGGGTGAACTCCTTTATCATGTTGTTCTTGTTGTGAGTTTGATGGTTTATTTTTTGCAAGTTATGTTGTTGTGTATTTATTGAAAGTACATATTTAACCATTTAAAAGAACATATCCTTACACATAATCATATACAAGAAGATACACAAATTTGGCACATAAACTATCTTGCATATTTTAACACATGAAGAAAGGTCTTGTAAAGTTTTATTTTTATGAAGTAGAGGGTGCTTGCATAGCATAACAAGTCAGGACCCCATGAAATCCACATACCATGTTGCTACTATTTTTTTCATAAGTTTTTTAAACTTGTCACTCTCACATTACACATTACACTTAGACACTAATGACTTGGTGTTGGAGAAATTTCTATTTTCGACACACTAGTTTAGTGGGAGTAACACTAGTTTAGTGAGAGTTAACTCAGTAGTTCTATTTTAGATTTTTGAATTTTATACCATCACTATTATGCATGCATTCTTAATTATACGATGTCATCGCCTATATGAGTGAATATCACTCACTCATTAATTAGATCATAATATACATTGATTCTCATTCTTCATATTGTATTTTCCTTCATTTTCTTGATAATCTTTGTTTGTGTATGCTTTAGCTATGTCTCCTGTGGAGGTTTCGATGAAACACTGACATGGTATTAGAGACGAGTTGCTTGAAGAAACCCAGAGAAGCCAGAGAAGAGAGAAATAGTTCTTGATTAAAAGGTGCGACAATCGGAATCGTCGCGACCTATCCCTGTCGAAGGGTGCAACGGTCATGCTCAAACTATCTCAATCGGACGATTGGCATAGTTGTGGCCTATACACATCCAAGCTACGAAGTATTTGCACTGTGTCCTTCAATAGGGTGCGAGGATTTGTAATCACCTCACTTTACCCTTCTCTAGGGTGCCACTATTTAACAACCCTCCAAAAATTGGTTTTCTGCAGTAAAATTGCGATATCTCAAAATCCACGATCTATGTTGGGCTGAAATTTTTAATAGAGACCTATAACATAGGGATGCTCATACTCACCAAAAATCCCCAAAACCCACATCATATTTTACGATATATATTTTTTTATTATCATATCTATAGTTGTTATAACACCACTAGTCATATCTCAGAATCCACTATCTCGGTTTTCAAGATCTTTTCAGTATCAATAGCAGGGATGGAGATGATTCAACTTATTTAATCAAGTTTGGTGATAATAATCACACTATACAACTATTTTTAATGGAATCCAAATGCCGCATTCCAACTCAAAATAAAATGACTGTGTAATTTGACGATGGCTACATAAACAAAACCTACATTAGCACTTGAGAAGACTAGATGGGCAAACCGTAAGGATGAAGCCACAAGACTACTTCTTGAGTTAATCTCCACTAATTTATGGTTCCATGTTTCTTCATTCAAGACCATAAATGATATCTGGACCACATTGGAAGGACTATTTGGAAAGCAGGATGAGATGTGAAGCCATATGCTTGAGGTAGAGTTGAATACCTTAGACCCTAAAAGCTTTGATAATATAGAAGATTTTTTTAATAAATTTAAATATTTACAATTGAGCTTGGGTTAGTGTTTTATTTACAAATCTACACAAGAGAAAAAACGTATTCTAACAATCTTCGCCAAGCTAAGACTGAAATACACTATATCTGTCTCCAATTTCCATTCTTAGAGATGTCTTTTTGCAACAAATTGGAAAATTCCTATGACAGCTCAGTTCATTGAGTCTCTCACACAAGAGTAGAAGAGACTCATACATATGGGTCTCATCAAGGATCCCAAAACACATGCACTTACCATGCATGATGGAAAAGGATCATCCAAATAGAATGACAAGGAGAAACATAACGAGAAGGAGGGATATTTCAAACCCTTTAACGATTCTTTAGGTTCGAGAGACTCTTCAGGTTAGAAGAATAAGAAGAAGGGAAAATAGTGCACTTACTGCAATAAAACGAATCATGGATAATCCACTATAGATAATTTTAGGGGTGAAATTTCGCTCATAGGCGAAATTTTGTCTATAAGCTAAATTTTAGAGTTTAAATTTTTGAAGGGGCGAATTTTTATTGAAGCAGTTTTTAAGAAAATTAAAACTTTTAGCCCTAATATTAAATTAAACAATATTTATGGTATATCATTAGTACCATAAATAAAATCGGAAAATGCCATGCAGAGAGGCTTCGCCCTCCCGATTTCATCACTTTTTAGAATCCAATTTTTTTTGTTGGGTGAATCGCCGTGCTTATCCTTGAATCAAAGTTTTACGGAAAATATTTTTCTCCCATATCCTCGAATCAAGGGTTTATGGCACTGATATTTCCCATAGCTTTCAATGTGAATGATTTCACCCATGTATATGTAAACGGTCACGTTGGTTGGCCTTCACTCAATCTCTTTGCTGGTTGTCCTTGCCTAGAGCCACCTGTTGCTTCTGTTGATCCAACAATAGATAGGCACAGGGGAGATAAGTCGTAGACGTGTGAGTTCTGAACACCCTAATGAAATATATTACGCATTGTTCAAACATGTTCATCAAATGTGTGATGTCAATGTTTCATTGCATAAGAAATCTCGTTAACAAGACTAATTTTTTCTATGATCATAATGTTTTTTTACCAATCTCTAACACTTCAAAACAATTGTATTTAGCTGGTAATCTATGCAGGAGAAATAAATTATCCTATTTAATACAATGCAAGCCTTGTCGTGGTTTAGAAGAGCAGGTTGTAGAATTTTTTTTTCACTTTGTATCCAAATTATGTAAGCCAATAGGAATTTCATGAAAAAAAAATTGTGGGCCAAATTTAAATCTTACAGAGATTATGATGTCCATCCATTTAGTTAAAAACTGGTTTTTGTATAAATCTCATGTACGCATTCAATCTTATTGTTGCCTTTAGGATTTGGTTTTCCATGGATTGTTTTCCATGATTCATTAGTTTTTTGGGTACAATTTCTTATTTTCTGCCTTTTTTGGAATCTTGCCAAGAACTGCAAGGCATGGGCTACTGGTGACACATCTTGTCGCCCCCTTGGGACAGGGAAAATATGACATTAATTATGGGAATATCAATCAACATCTTGATGATTTCATGAAATAATAATCACTGTAAATTTCTTCTACATATTCTATGAGATTTGTTGTCTTTGAGAGAATATTTTGGAGTCAGAATGTCCAGGTTGATTTTTGGTGTACTATTCATTGTAATTCATTGTAATTATGCTAATGCATGATTTAAACAAACAGTTTAACATTATTCTAGTTTTTCATTATCGTTGAAAACCCGTACCATACCTTTCACTCTACTTGTTTCAAATTTATTCATTTGAAATATTAATTCTGAAGGGATTTCCAAAGCCAACCAATCCACAACGACGTTTTAATAGTCTCATCGAGAGAGATTAGAGCCTTTACTGTTGTATATTAATGTTTGATGGGAAAAAATATTGTTTCAATTTTCATATTAATGGTTTTCAAATGAATATTTCCAGCCATGGTTTTGATCATAAAATAATGGGCACCTGTACCTATCGATTATCATTTGGAGGTGTATGAGTAGGGTTGTACTAAATATTTTTTCCAGCCATATGATTTCCACATGTTTTTGTATCATTTAGCCATAGTATTTGCATACATTTTTTATCATTGTAATGGAGTTAAGAAGTGAACTTAGAGATGTACATAATATTACTTCTAGCGATTATGATTTTACTAGAACAAAGTCAAAGTATTTTTTATTTCCATTTCCAAAAAATAAGTGTATAAGTAAGGCCATAACATCCTATTTCATAATCTGTTTTCACCCAAGTCTGAGAATTAGAGGGCCTTAAAAGTATGACATTAAACTTTTAAAATGTGATTACCTAGGAAGTGTATGCAATGTTTAGATATGGTGTACTATCCTTAAGGCTTATATGTGATGTTAGTCCTATTGAGTATTATGTGGTTAACATTTTTTTTTAAGACATACACCTACTCAAAAATAGTTTCCAATTGTGATAAACAAGCTAGTATGATTTTATACTTTTGCAATTTGGATACCCTTGATTATCAAAGGAAGCATATGTTACCTGTTTCTATATAAGACCAAAATTTTTCTTTACCTTTACTCAGTATGTCTGTCATTCTCCATTCTCCCTACCTACTACACTTGCATGCTTAATAGTTTCATACAGTACCATCACTGTACCCAAAAACCCCATTGACCTACTCCAGTGGTCATTTCTTGGACACTAATAAAACATATCTTATTAGTATTATTATCTACATCTCTACACAGATAAATATGTTGTATTAAGAAGTTTTAATCTCTAAACAAGCCAACTAGTTTCAATCAACATATGTCACCATAGTCAATGCAGGTTGCAAGATTCACATGTTCCACCAAGCATTTCACCTTTAAATATTATTAACAATTCTATGCAAACTAGAGTGGATAGTCAAACATTTATAGTCTGAGAAAATGCCATTTTTAATGTTACTGAAATGTAACTGGATAACTCTCGGTTCTTTGACGAAGTAAAAGGATTTATCAAACCCTTAAAGAGAGCCAAAGTTTATAAATCCTCATTGGTTGGAAGGAAACAAATTACACCAGTTTTAACCAATGCTAGAAAAAGTGCAAAAGTTGAAAAGTCATTGTTTTGCAAGAGGCGTAGAAATTAGCTTCAGCAGTGTATTGTAAGTCTGAAAATCTAGAACTCTATGAGCACCTAGTACAAATTTTATGTGAGTTCCCACCCAATTTACTCCAGAAGGAATAGAAGTTGGTCTTAGACCCTTATTTGCAACAACATAAACTACAAAAAATAACAAGTTGCTAGCTTCTGAGAGGCATAAAATATCTCTGATTGGAGCATACTTACATCCATTGGAAATACATTTTAGAGTGTTACACCTCATAGTGTATGACTATGAGGTTCTACATTGTGTTTTTCATCACATTTGATGAATTTTGGTGGTGGTTGCTTGGAGATTTTGATGGACTTCGGGGACATACAACTTCTTTTCTTATTGGCATTGGATAATTTTGGTTAATGAACTTCATTTACCTTTTTGGTGGATGGTCATGGTTTTAGTGCTACTTTCGTTTCCTTCTAATGCATGTTTAAGAATTCAAGTGAGTTTAGAATCTCTGCATGGAATGTGATCATATTCTTGGTTTTATTACATATGTGTTGCTTTATAAACCCTTCTTAAATTGTTACACACTGCAAAATTCCTACAGATAATGCAAAACAATCCACAAAATGATAAAGATGATGTGATCTTAAAAGATTAAATTACTAACAATCAAATGTTGCAAAAGAATATATGGAGTTTACCAACGAATTGCACACACAAATAGTAAGAACATAATAGGACACACTATGTAGTAGTTAATTTATGATGACTTCCTTATTGCATCAATGGTAGAACCTCATTATTCAAACCAATTTTGTTGTGTGATTGAACTCTTAATGTTAAAGGTACTATGTTTTATATTAAGGCTTCTAACATGCTTCATTCACACTTGACCACCCAGATTTATCAAATCAGTGCCCATTCTATTGAAGTGAAATTGAAATGGTTATCAGCTAAATGCAAGAATAATGAATTTTAGTTAAAGTGATAAACATTTCCCATTTTATAATGATCTTTATGGAAAATTGTTTATGAACTCATAGATCTATATATATTTTTATTTAGATTATGTTTATATTATCTTGCTTTGGCATTTATTACAAAATCTCTTTTTATTTCTCAACACAACAACTCCTAATGTTTCCCATTAAATCTTTTTCCTTGTTGTTTTTGGTAGTTTATCATAACATCATTTTCCTTTGATGATGAATGAATTGTTGTATACTTTTGAAATTGGAGGCTTATACTAAGTTCAAAGATTTCTTTGTTGCAAATTGTACATTGTAAAAGAGGCAATTATCTTGAGTAACATTTTTATAAGGTTACATAGTAAAAGAGATTAAGTACAAGGAGAGAATAGTAGAGAAATCTAGTGTAATAGGTGTAGATTATAGTTTTTGAAGCATTCGGTTCTAAAATCCAAGAAACCAGGACCAAGTATACAGGAGTGTGCATTTTTATCTTTGTATTTGTATGTGTGTACACAATGAGCCCTTTTTTCCAAATGAATAGATTTAGTTTTTTTTTTTTGTGTCTTGATTGGGATTTTTATTGATTTTTTCCTCCAATGACCAGGGGAAGATGTTCAAAAGATTCATCTTAACCTTGATCTGTTAAGTGGAATAAAAAATCTAGGTGAAAATGGTAATGGAAGGTGCAAAAATCATAAGGTTGGCACTTCTGGTTTTTTAATTCTCAACACTTAATATATGTGGATACAAATTCACTTGTGTTAGTTATTGTATAGGCCCAAGGTGAGTTCTATATGCTAAACAAATAACAAAAAAAGTCTAGTAAGAAATATCTATGGACCCAGCCCAAGATAGCTTTGAAACAACTATACAATGCCTTACAAATGTGACTACTTAAGTAAAGTAATTAACTTTTGAAAATGATGGAAATGTCTATGAATTCTTTACATGTTGATAATGGTATATCGCAAGAATACACAATAGATTCTCAGCAAGAGACCATCTTCTCTTGAGCAACCATAGTGTACTTGGAGACTACAACAAAAGCGTCTTCCGAGAGGAGAGTGAGAAGGGCTTATGTCCTTCAAATGGAGGTAAGGTGTTCTTCTAAAATATAAATCTTGTTGATGATAATTTTAAATTGATAGTTGTATAATAAGCCTAGGAACTTGAATACTACTGCTAAGTATAATGTGAAGGACAATGACTAAAGAATGTTGTTGAAAAGATGTTAAAAGAACCTTAATATGAGACAAGCATGATCCATTGTTTCTTCAACATTAGGACTGATCATGTTTATCTCACTATGATGGGACATGTTTAGCTTGCTACTAGCAAGCTAAACAGCTATGTGGAATTCATACATGCAACAAATTATGGAGGTGGAAGTTTTTCCATGAAGGATAGATTTATTGTAAGAGGATTGGAAAAGTGTTTGGAAGAGCTTGGAGCACCTGCAGGGAGATTTCCTAGCCATGAATGCTATAAAATGTTATTGTCACATGAGTTTCCAAGTGTTAGTTGAATATTTTAAGATCCAAATCCCTAGTGTGCATGGTTTTCATAAGTTACATTGCATTACTGATAGCAAGGAAAAATGTTTAGGATCAAAATGTAGCTACAATGTTCAAACTACAGGAAATAGGGATACAATTAGTTCTACTTTTTTTTCTAACATAAAATAAGTTGCATCTAAGAGCTCTTTAAGATCATTACAAAGGGAAATTTACAAGGATTTCATTGGAGTGGATCAGTTAATGTATGGTTGTAATGAAACCATAAACTAACAGTCAATTGTTTTTAATTTTTTTTAAAGACCTTTGTCCTTTTGAGTGAGGATTTTTTTTTCATTAAGTTAGGGTCAGCGTAGATTAATATAAAAGGCATTTAACTGTGTTTTTAACTATTTCCACCATTTATCCTCCTTATCATTTCCATTGGCTCTTGCGTTCACTTGCAAATTTTCTGAGTTGCAGTAAGTTCAAGTAGATACATGGAAAGCTTATTTCAGGTCCCATTGCAAACAAGAACCCATGCGAAAAAATGGAAACAGGTTTCAGGTTTGAAAATTCTTGTTGTGTTCAAAAACACAATAACACAAAATTTATTGATGTCAATATAGTTTCGAGAATCTAAAAGGCCAACCTTCGCTACCTGTACCAGTACTGTTTTGGTCCATTGGAATTTCAACTCTCTTGAGTCTTTTAAACTTTGTGACAGTAGTGAATTCACCTCTGTCAACTGAGTGCAAGCCCTCCTCAGACTGCACAGGGGACGGTAGTTCACTTGTTTCTATCATTCCTAAAAACTATCTAAATTTCATGACTAGTTCATGTTCACCTCCCACAGAGCATGATTGTTTGTTGCAATCCTTGGCCATAGAAATTTCATTAATTTATTTCACTCTTAGAAGTATTTAGAACTGTACACATTGAGTTTCTTTGTTTGAAAATAAGACCTCATCCTGCATATCCTTATTTGATCGAGTATCTTCATGTGGTTCACTAACAAAACTGACAATTTCATATTCTTTAAGAGTTACACAATAGGGTTCAACCAATCCATTACCTCTTGTACAAGTTATATAACTCTATTTATTCAACTCAATACCTTCACTTGCATGTGATCCTTCACTTTCTAACCTCAATGGTTCTAAATTCCTTCTTTTGCAACTGAATGTTGCCTTGCTACTATTGCTTTCACTGTCACCGATGTCCTCTCCTAGTTTTAACACTTTTCTGCAATAATTGTTATTGATTACGATCAAATTCAGTTGCATATTTATGGTTTTTGGTTTCCAAGGAAGGGGCATACAAATGAACAGAGATTAAATTCTAGAACATAAAATAGTGATATTAATGTTGGAAAGAGTTAGAGTCATTATTTTCACACAGGGACAATGCACTGGTTAGGTCAATTCACCAAGTAGCATAAGCATACAAGTGTCCTCCTCTTAGATGGAAAACTTGGGGTTATTTTCAAAGAATTGTATCCATGGATTTATTTTTGTACATTCTATTATAAATTGATTTACTGCAAAAGATGCAATTTCTTTAGAGATATTGCAAATGTTGCTTGGTCAGAAAATTCTCAATTTCATGGTGGTTATCTTTACTGGTAGTGATACAAGGCAAGTCAGTCTTCATATTGCCGAGGATGTCATAAATGGATTCAGTGGGCATCTCAAGATTGATCATTCTAGAGTCAGAAATCTGAAGTCAAAATTGGTCCTGTTATAGTGTAAGTTGTAGTTTGGGCAAAGCCCAACCCAACCACAAGGCAAGTGCTACAACTTGGGAATCCTACACCCAATGCTACCTTGATGTAGGTCCCACACTTCAAGGGTGACTAGGTCACTCTAGGGAAGAAATCCCATGCATCACTTCTACCATAAACCATTATCAAGTATAGACATACACAAGTGCACAAGAGAAAAAATAGCCAAAAGGGGCCGAAAATTCCAAACCAAGTCTCTCACAAGAGGAAGAGTTATGATTAAAATGAGATCTTATGATCTCTATTTATACAAAATTTAGCTAACATAGCTTGTCCACAAAATAAGGAGTAAAACTCAATATTATGGGTCAACAACCCTAATCTTGCCCCTTAACAAGCTAATATTAAACAATTCACTTAAAATTTCACTTTTTTCACAAATTAAACCCTAATTTAGGAGGATGTCACCCCTTTAGGGGACATTTTTCCAGTTTGAGGAAGTCGTTGGTGTTGGAGAAGCATGGATGGGCCTCCAAAATACATGTTTCAAGCATCTAGGCACTCATACCATGGTGAAGACCCTTATCCTCCTCAAACATCCATGTGTCAAAAAGTGGCACCTCACCACCATGCCCTAGCCCCCAAGATCATGACGTCAAGCTAAAAAATGGAACTCCTGAGAAAATCGTTTGGAAAGTAATGGGTGGGCTAGGTTTTCCAAATCATCATCAAGGTCGTCCAAGTAATCTCTCTCATGCTCTCCAAGGATATCAAGTCCTAACATCATGATAAGTGGATCTAATCAATAAATAATCCATCTAAGCATGTGCATCAAAGATCTCTATATCAAAAAATTAACATCTCAAAGACACTATGCCACTTGTCAAGCTTAAGTATGGGAGGGTTGATGATGTCTCCTATTGGGTATGTCTTTCCCTTGATCAAGGAGAACTTACAAGCTATCCCTCTCTAAGACATGTAAAGTGGATGAGGTGGTAGGGGTCAAGCCTCAATGATAATAGGAATCATGACATACAAGGGGTCATAGTGTCACATTCATTGGTGCCTTTGTAAAGGGTTTGTGGTACCTTCATCTGCAATGCACTTTTTCCAATCCCATCAATTTCATTTCATCTTTCTTTCTTTATTTTATTTCAATATAGAATAAGGAGATATTGAAGGTCACTACCCTAGCGTGGTGACCAGGTAGTGGCAATGTCACCCACAAATACCTAATGGAAATGAGAAGGTTGGCTCGTGATGAGACCCCCTTTCTCTCAACCATGCAACTGAGAGCCATTGCCTTGGTTTGGTGACCATATGATGACAATGTCATACCACTAGATATTCATGGACGTGATAGGTTGGCTCATGATGGCTCATGATGAGACCTCTTGTCCTTCAACTAACATTTTAAGCATTTTATTATATTGTGGGTCCCCTCTATTCAAAATTAATATTTTCATTGATTTCTTGGGTGATCCCTGGGTGAAGCACTTGGAAGGTTTATATAAGGATTTTATATTTTACCCAACACCAACCCCTCCAGGCCTTTAGCGCCTTCTTCCCATAGAATGAGGGAAAACCCCTTCTTGGGTCAATACACCCTAAAATACCAGAAGATAAGGAAATGGAGGGGAATAATGATGGAAAATGATAAGTATGGTTGGGAACGATACATCAGGGGATTTAGTAGCAAACCCATCCCCAAGGAAAACCACTTAATAGGGAACAATGTCAACCACCAAGGTGAAGCACGGAAAAATGCATAATGTCCAAGCACATATCATGAAATCTAAAGAAATCTAAGATGTGACATAATCAAATGGCTTAAATATTGAAATGATGCTCACCATAATACCGACTTGTACTTCATGGAGCAAGGCCCACTTCCTTCTGAAAGCTTGCTGGTGTGGTGGATGCCATCTACAAACTGTGACCATTTGTGGTGGTGAGTGAGTTTGCCGAGAGACTACATGACCACTCATGCGATAGATACTGTAGAGGGTCTATTAAAGATGACAATGGATGAGGATGAGCACATGGTAGAGGATGACATGGATGTCTACCTCAATCTCGCTCATGAAACATAGTCATAGGGTTTCTAAGAACTTGAAAAGGGTCATTTGTGAGTATGCTATTGAAAAACCTTTTATTATGTCACTATTATGGCTTGTTGGGTTGGTGAATTATAGAATTTCTCAATATTTAAGTCCCACCAACGATATATCCATGATTGTGCTTCTACTTTTTGCACACTAGGGCTTGTGATAGTTGTGGGGGTGAGGTATATCCCCAGTGTTCCACGGGGACGCGTCCCCCAGGGTGGGGGACGCAGGGGACGCGTTCCCCACGTCCCCGGGACGGGGGGACTCCAGGGGGGACGTTTCCCCATATGCTCCCTAATGGTAATGTTAAATTCTTAAAGTAAAAGTGTGGCATTTCCTTTATCTTTCATTTTTATCCTTTTATAAATTTTAACATTACCATTAATTGTTCGAGGATGTTTGAGAGTGGTTCCAACCTCATTGGACTTCATATGGAGAGTAGAATTTTAGGTCCCATTCAAAATTCCACATGGTTTGGGATTTCCAAGATTGAATTACAATGTTTCCTTGGATTCTATCAAGTATGTGAGGGTATGGAACCCGGCATTAATCAAGACCATAAGCCCTCTATATACCCCAATGTTGGTGGTGTTTTGGTGGTGTTGATTGTTAAACTCCCTTGTCATGGCCTTAGCAAAGTAGCACCCTTCCTCTGAAACCCAGGGAATCATTGATTAGGCATGTTAGCTTTTTCTACCATATTTTGCAAGGCTAGGATTAGGAAGTTTCATCAAGGGTAAGTGGTGTCGTGATGTCCCTAGAGGGATGAGGTATAAGCCAAATTAAAGGCGAGGAGGCAAAGGATAGAGGATGATACTCATGATGTGTATCCCAATATAATCGATGGTGGAACATTATGCAGTGAGAGAGAGGAATTGGATCACATATAACTTCATCCATTTTATCAAGAGGAATAGACTTTCCTCTAAGAGAGGAAAGTGAGAGAAGCTAGTTACTGATTACCACGATTGCCCTAAGTCTTGCACATATAGGAAGACACACGAGGTATTATGGAAGGAATGGCTGACCACGATGGGATGTGGATCAGAGGATAGGAAGAGAAGAGGGGGATGCACAGATGAGAACACAACATGGTTTGGTTGGTGTGTCATAGGTTACTCATGAGAGTGACTCGACCCAGAGACAGATGATGACATTTCCCCGCTGATGGTCCTGATGGCTTCATGTAGGAGATGGATGTAGAGGAACGGTCAATGAGATTGACTCCATGATGGTCATTTGAAATTTATTTTCAAAGTTCATTGTTTTTTTCAGTTTTAACTTTTAAGTCCCGACTCTAGACCAAATGGCCGTCGGACCTTGACTTGTGACTCTTTACTATTTTAAATTTTTGAGTTTTAGACCTGACTAATTCCAATTTTAGTAGTATTTAGTTGTTGGGATTTATGTTATTGTTAGTATTTGGTTGTTAGTATTGATTATTTACTATTTGGTCCCTTTTACTTTCCAATCTACTTTATTTACTATTTAGACCCTTTTCAATCTACTAATTTATGTTATTGTTGAGATTTATCATTATTATTTTTATTTTTAAAATTTTATTTTAAATTTTATTTATATTATATATGTGACGTCCCCCCGTCCCCCATTTCCCAAAAATTCCCTAAAATTTGGGGGTACTCGCGTCACGTCCCCCTTGTGCGTCTCCCCGCACCCTCGTCCCCCCGTCCCCCCGTCTTGGTGGAACATTGTATATCCCCAGTGGTTGCATCTTAGATAAAAGTTTGCATTTATGAGTCTGTTTGTTTATGCTTCTATTGACTAAAAATATCCCCAAAAATTCTTATTACTATATTCTGGAGCAGTATACCTGAAACTCAAATCCCCCATTCCGGTGGTCTCCCTGGAAAAGAAAACTAAAAATTACGGAATTTATAGTGATCCATTGATCAAAATCACAATTTCATCGATCTGGGTTGATTTGGAAACGATTTAATACCCTAAGATTGCAAATTACAGTGGTTGGGGCGGTATATTTTGGAGGTTGATATTTTTGTGGCCAGACTCGGTGAATTTCTGCTAGAAAAACTGCTAGGAAGAAGGGCGATCTGAGTGCCCCTTATTCCATCAACATTTTTATTAAAGGATAGCTTGGAATATCAAAAAAATCGTTAGCACGTTATAAAATAGATCTCCTTTCAGTGCTCTTTGTTTTGTTGTTCATGGTGATTGATAGTTGGCTTTATAATACTATCGCAAGTATGGCACACCGACAAGCCTATTATAGCATATTCTCACAAGTAAGGTTGGTCTTCAGTGGCTTGTAAACATCAAGTTTTTCCTTATCTGTGGGTACTTTGTTGAATGTCTTAATATGAATTTTTTGTTAAGGATCCAATCCATATCCACAAGTAGTTGGTCTTGAGTCCCGTTGTGTTTGTTAGATTGAGATATACATGCTAAGGGAAGTATGTTAATATTATGACATGATTTTTATCCTTAGTTTTGGGCTTGTTAAACATAAATTTATGTCCATCCATGGCTACCCAAGAAATCTCTTCAATATCCCAATTGTAAAAGTCAATATCAGGTCTCAAATTCAGTGAATTCTAATCTTTTTGGCTCTACCTAAAACTTCTTCACAATATTTTCTCAAAATTGAAATAACCCAACTCTTGATCATGAGATTTCCAAGATCCTCAATTTGAGAGCTAATGTTAAGTTATTTTTCTGAAATTGGGCCAATTCTTAGTTCTTTGGCCCAACATTTTTCATGTGTCATCCTTGTAAATACCAAGATATCATAGTTCATGAGAGATCTGATCCAATATAAATATGTTATTTCTCTTTGAGATCATGTTCTCCTCTGGAGATTTTGATGGATCCCAATCTTGCCTTTCTCTGCAAAGGCATGGAAGAGAGAGGGAATGATCTAACCATAAATAAGTACAAAATTGATCCGATTTGTAAAATAATTGATATCAAATTTGAATTTGGATAAGAACGTTAAGCATGTGCATCATTTATCATCGTTCCTCATTCTTACTTCAAACCACCATAACTGCCCTCATCAATCAATCTCATTGATGTATACTCATATATCGTTAGTATATGTCATTCATAGTTTGTAATTTGATGTACATAAAAATATTATCTTTTAGTATGATTACTTATTTTAGTGCTTTGCTCCTTATATTAACCTTTCAAGAGGCACTTTACAAATTCATTGATTTGTTCCTGCATGCAAAAGACCAAGTTTGTGTTCAATAATTTAAGGCATCTAGTTTAAAATTCCATATAGATCACAAATCCGAGTTTCAAAATAGCACGCTTTGGTACTCCAACCCTATTTATTAGAAGCCATCTCACAAGCAGACTTTTTGTTGATATATGTTACCAATTTCAAATTTACCCTATATACCAAATGAGAAGTCCCATTCATGAATTGAGAATTACACAAGTAATGTTGGACAAATCAGTCTGCCCAGATTATTAAACTTTGACCAATTTGTTCCTTCCCTTCTTTGAATTATAAATATTTTTGTGAGTTTCTTAATTTTTCTGCAATTTTTATAATCACTTAGTGTAATGTTCCTTAAAAAAATTACTGTGTAAAATTGAAAATTTTAACTTTATATTAACCTAAGTAAATATACTTTAAGATGGGAAAGAAAGATTTGAATTTGCACCTATTTTAAGAAAGAAGAATATATTTATCTATTGACAATCAACTAATCTCATCATCTAACATTATGAGATTATTGCAAAATACATTTACCAATTCATCATAATGGGATAATCTCATTACCCTATGTTTTTCATGAATTTCCTTTTAAAAAAGAATTGTTAATTCATATTTACTAATATTTCAATTGAAAAAGAGACCACTACCCAATTCAAATTTCTTAATCTTAATTGGAAATAACATTAAATATTTGCATTTTAATAGAATATAGAAATTTACTTACGAGAATCTTCTAGAGTTTTTTGTTTTTTAAAGGTTGTGTTTAGCTCATGCTTTTACCCTTGTTTCAAAAATTAGTGCTTCTAGTATCACCTTTTTTCTTGAGGTGAAAATTATAAAACATTTCAACCATAATATATAGTTTTTTGTTTTTTAAAGGTTGTATTTAGCTCATGCTTTTACCCTTGTTTCAAAAATTAGTGCTTCTAGTATCACCTTTTTTCTTGAGGTGAAAATTATAAAACATTTCAACCATAATATATAAAGTTGTAAACAAAAATCTTATAATTAATCCCCAAATCGAAAAGTGTTGCCTCACAAATCACCCCTTCTTTTCGAAATCAAAATCACAATTTGACCATATAAATTAAGCTTTATCCTACTTCATTTTATTCTCCCCTTCCTCTCATCATTACTATGATCTTTAGTTTTCACCCCCAACTACCTCTCATCATTACTATGATCTTTAGTTTTCACCCCAACTACCAGTAGCAGTGTAGATATTTGACATTTACACATATACAACGTTTTTGGTCTCTAAAACAAAAGGATGTTCAATAGTTTTATCTAGATTACGCCTTAAGAGAATGGAAAATATGATATGTTAGTGACTGGTGCAAAAGAAAATTTCATGAACATCGTGTCATTGCATTGGCTGAGCCCCTTGTTTATTACTGGTTACAATAGGCCATTAGAACTTGTGCCAAAGTTTGTTGTTCTAGAAAATTTGAGATACAAAGCTAATGCTATCCTTAATATTAAAAGGAGAAATTTTGACTACTTTTTTGGGAGTTGGTTACCCTTATGCATGTTCATGTTGGTACATATATGGTTCAATTTTTTAAAAAATATTTGGATGTAGAATGATAGTCTTAGAAAAAGAAATCCCAACACAATGTGAGAATCAATTCATGTTCAAAGGGTGTGTAATAACATATTTGTTTTAAGGGTGAGTTGACGACACAACCCCTCTATAAGCAGTGGATATTTACTTTTTTTAGTAGAAGTTGTTCTTGGTCGTATGTATAGATTTTAGAGCACTAGCAAAGCAACTCACTGAGAAGACTTTCAAACTAATTTTATCAAATATGGTACCGACCTATCAATACTATTATACTTTTGGAGTTATTGATGGATAGATATATGTGCACTCCTATTTAAGAACATCCTATGATGAACTTGTTTGAAGGGTCCTTTCATAATAGATGAATTAGTAATAAAGAATCCATAATACAAGTGGTAGAGTAAAAATTAATATCTCTTTAGCTTGACAAAAGTGGTGGTTAGGACCAACACATATGAATTTGTGATGAAATATCATCAGGAATAATAGAGGGATATGCAAGAGTGTACAATGAGGACCATGACAAACCCAACCCTTGATGCTTGTGGTGTTGTTTAAAGGATGGACAAATTATGTTTCTTTTTTCAAAATATGTAAAATGAGTATATTACCTTTTAATGAATACATTTTTCTATTATTATATATGGTTTTATAATTTATCAAAAAATTCGCCAAGACTTTACAAGGTTTTATAATTCAGTGAAAGATTCACTAAGATTTTACAAGATTATATAATTGACAAAAATATTTTCCAAAAAATTATATATACATAGTATATTATTGATAAATTAGCCTTCAATTTTTCCTATGTATCGTGGGGATTCTCCCATTTATTATACATATAAATTTAGGGTGGGTTATTAAAATCACTCGTGGAATCCACATTCATGAAGAAAAAGATCGATCTTATGGCACATGCACTTCAACAAAACAACCTTGGAAAATTCATTCTAGAGGGATTCAAGAAGAAGGAAGAAGATCATGCAAAAGGTAATCATCATGATTTCGTTGCAATTAATTCCTCATCTAATTCATGGAGTATAGATTTTGGTGCATCCCATCATATGGCAACGAAAGAGGATTTTTTTTCTTCTTTGAGTCCATGCTCAAGACTCCCTATTCTCATGGGGGATGATACTCCAGTAGCAGTAGCAGGAGAAGGGAGATTGGAACTCATAATGGTAGTTTTGATAATGTTTTACATGTGCCAAATCTTTCTATGAATCTTCTCTCAGTTTATTAGATCACTTAGAAAGGTAAAAAGGTTGAATTTACATCAGATTAACTTCCATTAATTTACATGCATGACAATTCCATCATTACAATTGGTGAGGTGGATCACAAGTCAAGGTTGTATAAATTCACTAAGTTTTCTGACGATGAATCCTCTATTCTACTTAAACATAAGAAGAGTATTTTGCATGCACCTCCATTGCAACATGCATATACTCTTGTGCTTCCATCAGTTTCAAACATGATAGATGATTCCATAAACTCATATTTTGTACACGGAAATAAGAAGGTAGTATAGTCAGATAAGAATCCAATGTTGAAGCTTCAATAGATTCCCAACAGGGCACAGTTCACACTTCATACAATAAGTATCCTTGTAGGGAATCCATTGGATTTGAGGAGGACTCGATCTCAGCATGAGGAGCCTTCTCATGTACTTACAGCTTCAGAACCCGCGATGCCCATGCATTGCTATAAGGTTCAATCCACTCATCCGCAAACCTACAATAAGGTTGTGGGAAATCCATTATCCAAAGAAGCCATGCAGGAGGAGAATGAATCTCTCCTAGAGAATCAAACTTGGCATCTCGTTCCACTTCCACCAGAAAGAAATATTTTCAAGTGCAGTTTGGTCCACATGATCAATAGGTACAAGGCCCGAAAGGCTTCCAAAGGACTTCATCAGATCCATAAATATTTCTACATCTTCACAAAGACTTTAGTGAGTAGAATTTTCATACTTTATATGATCATCTTGTAGTGAAGAACAAAGTTTCCTAGCAGCTGCCATTTTCTTCTTTTGATACATTATCTTTTGAAGGGGGGTTTTGTTCCCACGTGGTTTTCCCTCTTCCCTGATTTTTATTCAGTGTTCATTAGTTTCATTGTACATGAGTACCTAATATGGCCTAGTAGTCGGGACTCATTTTTTACTCCATAGTGGTTTTCAGAGGGGGTGTTGGGGAAATTTCTATTTTTAGCACACCAGTTTTGTGGGAGTAACACTAGTTCAGCGGGAGTTAACTGACTAGTTCTATTTTAGGATTTCTAATTTTATACCATAACTATTATGCATGCATTTCTAATTATAGGATGTCATTGCCTATATGAGTGAATATCACTCACTCATTAATTAGATCATAATATACATTGATTCTCATTCTTCATATTGTATCTCTCTTCCTTTTCTTGATAATATTTGTTTGTGTATTCTTTAACTAAGTCTCCTATGAAGGTTTCCATGAAACACTGACACTTGGCATATTTCCTCTCTAGAATAAGATGTTCACCCTACACCTATAAGTGATTTGGGAGAATAAAAAACATTGAAGAGTTTTGAAAAGTCCTTCATAACACCTATGTGTTGTTTTTTTTTATATGAGATGATCAAATAGATTGATTATTACAATGATGGATGTAATAAATATATAGAGAACCTAAAGACACATATGGTGACCATCCATGAAAGGATGCATCTCTGACAATTATAATAACTATTTATTATTATTATTATTATTATTAATATTATTAATAATTATATTATTAATTATTAATCTCAGAGGATGTCTTCCCGATGCTACTCAAACATAAAATTTCTCTCTCAGCGAGGGAGACATTATGGAACATGCCAATCTTGACTCTAAAGTATACAAACTTTTCCCTAGACTCATGATAATTGTTCTATCAGTCCTGTGAGATTTTTTTCTTCCAGCTGAACCTCAGGGGGAACTCCCTCTGCAACTCTCCCTATGAACCAACTAAATCTCTCTAAGATCAATCCCACTCTCAGTCCACATGTGATAGCATCTATCATCTCTAGTATTTTATCACTCCTAGTAAAATCAACATGACTAAGGAGAAAGACTACACCTGGGCCATTCACCACTAGCAAATCCCCGTGAGTGGATGAATTATTCTCTCTTGGTCAAATTTGCATGACCAATCTAGGAGAATGTTTTCCCGATGCTTCTAACTTTAACACTCCTTCTCAACAAGGGAGACATTTTGCATCATGCCAAGATTCTTGATTTCGAACTTTGAGGCAAAATTCCTCTTACACATGTCAATGAGACTTTGTTGATGTAATAATCTCTAGCATGCACCCATTTTATGTATACTTATCCTCACATGCACTTATAGTTAGTATAGATTTCTCCAACTTGGAGTAGACATGTGATAGCACCTTGTGTTTGTAAGACTGGACCTCGGTCATTCATCACTAGCCACGTGAACATGGCTAATATTGTGAGTGAATGTATCATCCTCCTCAGCCAAGTCAACATGGACACACTGGGTGGATCTCTTCCTAATGCTAATAGTTGGAGAACATCAATTCCTGGAGCCATTTACCACTAAACAAATCCTCACGGCTAATCCTATGAGTGAATGTATCATTATCCTCAGTCAAATCAGCTTGACCACTCTCGGAGAATGTATTCTCAATACAGAAACCTAGAGAAACATCAACACCTCGATTCTTTTCCACTCCTTTTCAAATCAACATGACTAAGGAGAAAGACTATGCCTGGGAAATTCACCACTAGTCAACCCCGTATGGCTCAATGAGTGAATGTATCAGTCTCCCTTAGTCAAATCAAAATGACCAATCTGGGAGAATGTCTTCCCTATGCCATATCTCAGACACTTTGATGTTGTCATGTACCAATTCCCGTGATGGTCGTCCCAAAAATATATATACACATCCCTCTCAAACATTAATCATTGTTGCAAAGTCTATACTTGATCCCTTACGCCATAAACGAACCTATCCATTCATGAATGAAACTCTATAGAATTTGTCCTAAAGTTTTCAGGTAGAAAGAAGGTTGTTCTTCAACCTTGGTAGATACTACACATATTGTATATGAAGAGTATCTATGGACTCTAGTTAGAATGGAATTGTCCCAAATCCTCTCACTGCATTCTTGGCATTATCACCAAGTTCTACTCACAAATATTGACTCCCTCTTTTCCTTTTCCTTGAAGTCTCTTGGTCCAAAATGGCTACTTCCACACCAACCATACTTTTCTTCCCTACCTTGATAGATATCCACTCTTTTCACTTCAATATGCACACAATAAAAAATCAATTACAATGTTACAAATCTTCACACAAAACACAAGCTATCTCTCTCATTTTCCCGGACCCTCTTGTGAGGGCGTTGTTGATGGGTCCTAAATTCCTAGATTCAACAGTAGTAACCAAACCCGCCACTGAAGCCCAATTAGACTCTACAACGTTTAAATTGGAATGGTTATCTAGATATTGCAATCCGAACAACTTATCAATGGGCTTTATGATTTCTTGTGAAGGCTCTTCCTTCAGTTCAAACTATCTCCTTTTTTGTATTTTCTCTTTGGTGGGACCGATTGTGAGATTGTAAGCCGGTATAAACCAACTTGGCAGAAAAACAAGATTAAATTCTAACTACTGGGGAAGCAGCTGAACTTGGGACAACCCGCTTCTCAAGCATCAAGAGAACAATTCTATACCCCATACCTAGTACTAATACATTAACCATGTGAGCATTCAATTATTGTCTGAAATTGCTAATTATCAGAGAAAAAACACATATGCGACAAGATAAATGGGAAGCAAAATAATTCAGCTACTATTATCATTCATCACATAGTAACACAATAGTTCATCATCTTCATCATTAAAGAAAACAACAGTGAAGCAATTCCGCTAAATAACTTGACAATAGATTTGATAGCTCTTACTTGTTACATGCATTCATGAAATGAGATAGGAAATAGTTCTTCTCCACGCCCAACTACACATGCATTTGATGAAAATAACTTTGTCTTTGGTCCAGAAGGTTTCTCAATTAAAGGGAGGTTCAAAATAATTCTTAACAACCAGAAAGAAAGAGTTCTTGCAACAACCATTGACCCTTAATTAATTGGTCGAGTCAATTTTTTTATAACATAAAATTCAACTAAAAAATAATGGCTCGGCATAGTTTAAACAAAACAAAATTCACCATGTGGCGTCTTCTTCTAACAGTTTCTTTAACAGTCAACTCAAAATATCACTTGAAAGGGTGAATTTTCTCATACTCAAACCAACTCATGAACAACTCTTCACAAGCTTTGGCCCATGCAAATCTATGTTGTTCCATTGGAGTTGCGTAAAATTATTTGATTTCCACCACATGTGCCTGGTATTTCACCAGACTTGTGTTTAATTGTTGTAGCACAGTATAAGATTTGATTGGATGTTCCATAAATATTTTCACTTGTCCTAGTAGTGCATCAGTCACCTTCGATAGATCTTCGACTCAAAATACATCTTGCTTTGTGTGCGATGTGACTACTTCGCGCAAGGCAAAGAAGTCATCGGGGATGCTGAAATCGGGGAGTTCGATATATTTCATTTATTTATTGATTTTACCCCAATGTCTCTTGCACTTGGCCAAATGCTCTTGGATCTCCCAGTGTGGTTCTTGAGATATCTTAGGCCAATACTTGGTCGATCACTTCATGTGATCAAGACTGTTTTTTCTCAACATCCGGATGTCGCGTTATTCTTTTTCCATTCCCTGTTGAACTGCATCAATGTTTTCAACTCTCTCTACGGATTGTTGTGCCATTTCATTCCATCACTCTATGTACTTGCTAGTTGTGAGCACCATGAGAGTATCCTCCTAGAATTCAGCTACCTTTGTAGTAAAAATATGTCCCTCCTTTTTGAAATTGTTGTAAGCCTCTTCAAATTCGCTTCTCAGGTAAATCGTTCTTCGAGTGGTGCCCTGATAGTATTCGGCTAGGTGGCACGAATGTTCTATTTCTTTTGGGTCAGTGGCCAGCTCTGTTACATCTCATTTGGCTCTATCCTGAGTGGCTTCCGAGATCACCATCCCCATGCCGAGGAGCTCCAATGTTCATGCATTTTCTATGTTTATCAAATTCTCCTCTTTGGTGATGATGATGGAGTGATCCAATGTGATCCTCCTTTTCTTTGTGGTTCTTTGGATGATGGCCTTCCTCTTTCAATCATAAGCGATCGCATATATATCGGCCACTTTGTCCACTAGTTAAGGAATCTACTGATCACCCTATGTAAGTGTGTTTCCCAAACTTCCCGTGATATATACTTGTTCAAGATCATGCTCTCGAACTTCATCATTATGCTCTGAAGGGCCAACCTCTACCTGTCACTTGTTGGGGGTTTGAGTATTAATAGAAATATAGGTGTCAAGAGTGGGATCGATACTTACTTGTGCATCAGTCATTGAAACACCAACGTCCTTTTGTGGGGATCCTTTCTTTGTCTTGTCCAGTTTTGGCTTGTCCTTTGGAATTTCTGCTTGGGACTCTGGAGCCTCAAGAATATTTTTGTCTGGAACACTTTTAGATTTTGTTTCCTTTTGTGGGACCTCCTGAGTTTGGACCTTGGGATCAGGAGTAGAAATCTTCTCAGGTCCCTCTTCTTCTTGGACGTGCGTAGGGGTCTCGGGAGATGTTTCTGGGATCTCATCAATGTCATAGACTTGGCCTAGTCATGGAGGGGGTTTGACGCACTTGCTTCTACTAATACCTGACCTAATCCTGATTGATTCATTTCACTTGCAGGTGATACGGTTGGTGGCATTGTGCATTCAGGGCCATCTGACCCATTGATGTAATCATGGTTTATGAACTCAAGGAGGTTTGGCCTCGTCGGGATTTCTTCTGGGTTCGGGTTCTGAAGCCTTGGCGACCTGACTAGTTCTGGGTTATCCTGCATCCAATACTATACCTACTAGGCCTGCTGATAAAGGAACATCCCTCTTTCCAGTGCATGTTGATCCTCGAGAGAATTCTTGTTTGGTACCGGGGTTACCTGGGAAATCTCTACTGTTCTGGTGGATTCCTAGGTAGCTTCCACCGTTTCGATAGATTCAGATGTGATCCTTCCTTTAGATGAGATGATTGTTCAAGGGTCATCGTTTTCTCCTCAAAAATTAGGATCTTGAACCTGGTTTCCTTAGGGTCAACCATATTTTCCATCACCTCATTCCAATCTTGAGAATTCTTGGTGAAGATCTCATATTCAAACTTGTCATGGGCATATGACCAACAAGAAGATAGTTGTGATGCGTTCTTCAAGACTAAACCTTTTGGGTCGTGCTTGCGAAAGAGACTAGTTTTGAATTAGAACTCCAATTGGTTCAAACCTTCCTGTTTGGCCTGTGCAGTGTCCTTTACCATGTAGAAACCAATATGAAATCTATAAGGCATGAAGGCCCAATTCTTATCCTTTACCAAAGTGGCATTATACCCTTTCAAAATAGTTTGATAAGAGATTTCCCCTACTACTAGTTGATGAGGGACATATACAGGAAATAGATGGGGTGCTCGGTGGCACTGAAAAATATGATGTAGGTATTGCGCTCATTCGGGTACAAGTAACCAACTTTTGATATAACCTTGTTGGCTTCATCTAATAGCCTTGGGCAATCTTTCTTAAATAATAAATAATAAATAGGTTCGATAAATTGATCACAAATGAGAGTGTAAGATTTCTTGTACCTGTTCTCCCACAAGATGTCGAAATATACATGGATTGGGAGCTCCGAGGCATGCCAACTTAAGTTCATTCCGAAAAAGGTATTTCTAGCACAGATGATGTCCAATAGATAAGATGCCATGTGGAAGGAAGGAGGTCCTCCCTCTTTCAGTGTCTGAGCCTTTTGAATGCAGGTGCTCAGCTATTTGAAGATGATGGCACCCTAGTTAAAACCTATTCTCGAGATGGCTATAGTAAAAGGCAGAGGCATCGAAGCCTCTCAAAACCTTGAGAAATATTTCTCCCCATGCAATTGGCAAAGGAAGGCCATCAGATAAATGTAAGGCTCTCTTAGGTTGGCCATTGGGTACCAGCCAGTGGTCTGATTGGTGAAATTTATGTTCTCTCTCCACCACAATGCCATCAACTTGTTGGTGTCATGTTTATGATAGAAACTCAAAACAAAATCAGTTTTCAGCCTCTCCTCTGGCTCTCTAATCTTGTAGTAATTTTGAATCTCCACTCGAAGAAAAAACCCGATACACTCGTCATTGTCTTCATTAATCAGACATCTTTGACTGTCCTTGTGGTTAATAATCCATTTCAAGAGTTCAATGCAAGTGAAAATGGACTTCTTCGTGCCACCATGTGTAGATATGCTCTTTGGATATTTGGAAAAACTTCATCATCTAGATTCCTTGTATCAGGGTCATTGTGTGGGGTATATTCAGGGAACTCCTCTCACTTGATTGTCTTGAAAAGATCTTCCCAATAAGAGAATGTTGCCTTGGCCCCAATGTTCACCTCTGTGTCTCCAAAGGCTGGGGGCTGAATCAAATCCTTCTTGGTGGTTGTTTTGATGACGACCACTAGATTTGGAGAAAATTCCAATTGTCTTGCCACCGCTGGGGAGCAACCTTATCCCATCTGTGGTTCCTGTAGCTTCAGTGTTGTTGGAGATTTCCTGGTGTTAGGTTTCTTCGAAGGCATTTTTCCTGCAACCAGAAAAGATCTTTTAGGCGTGTGTGTAGAGTGACAATGGATCAAACGTAAGAAATGAAGCGAAAAACATCCATAGATTGGAACATAACTATAACACTTGCTAAACTTGTTGTTAATACTCAATGGGCCTTGGACATTTTCTTTGGATCATTTGTCTCGCTCCTCTGTATGTCCTGTAATGTTTTGCACACAGAATGATCTTGTTTACAATGAATCAAATGGGATTCAAAGTGAGAGATATTACTAGTCACATCAACTAGTTAACTTGAGTAATGGACGCAAATTCAAAAGAACCTAACGCCAAATCTCTGCGAATAAATTCTACGCAGGTTGATGGCAGAGGCGTGGAGGGTGATACACTGTATTAGCATGTTCAAATGGTCCTTTTGATTCACTCACAAATTAGAAACTAGTGTGCGATCTTGGAATTAACTAACCTTTTAAATGCGTCATATCTAGCTTATCTTAGTGCTAAAACATCTCGCACATCACATTTCTCAGTGACAAAGTCGGGGATCGACAAAGAGTTACAGGAGTTTTCATTGATATTCATTTATAAAAAATAGAGTATGTTGATCACTTTCTTTGTATGGTGCCGACATGGATAACTGGCTTGGGACATGTGGCAATGAAGACTGATGACTTAGTCATGATCCTCAATAGGAGTCAGTATTTTTATTTCAGTTGCATGTTCCCAAACTAAGCCTGGGAATCACTGATACCGAAAAGATATTGGGAGTCAACAATCGGGGGTAAACGTATCACATACTTTCCTCTAGGTTGGTTCCTTAAAAAATTCATTGATTTCGAAATGTTTCGAGAGTCGATGATGGGGGGAAACTGTTTACACAGATTTACTTTCTCAAAAATCGTTGATGCCAAAAATCTTCGAGAATCGGCCATCGATGATTCCTTTCTTCCTTTGATAATGTTTACTCGCTTTGCCTTTCATCGATGCCGAATGAAATCGACTATCGATGGCTTCCTTGTGTAATGATCATCATGAAAGAGAAACTTCCTTCTACCAACGCTAAGAAATATTGGCGATCAGTGACCTCGGTTTTCTATAGTGATTTTCTTTCCTCTTCAATTCTTCTGGGTGTCAAATTTTGGACGTGTCGGGTGAAAGATTTAGTGGTTGATTATTTTATTAAATGTTAGTTATTTTAAGTTATAATGGTTTTCACATGTTCAATCAAGCTTGTAAATACTTAATGAGAATCAAAATGATAAGTAAAAGAAACATTTTTCTAGCTGAAGTCGAATTAGACAATGCCAAAAATTAAGTGGTACTCAAAAAGTAAAAATTGACCTAGACTTTTAGGGTGTGTTGAGTGCTCAACAAATGGCGATTTACTAGGCAAAAGAAGAATGTTTCTCCTTCCTTCATGCTCGGCTGATACGAAAAATGCTGGAGAACTTAACTGGTTTTTAAATCAAAGCCTTTTTTACATTTGCATTTAAAATTCTCCGGTTTATGCTTCCGGGTCTGCCTGTGGAGTTTTTAACCTTATTCCTCCTTATTTTCTTGTAACCCTAACTCATGCCCTTTTTTGACAAAATCCAATAAGGTTTTCGCTAGCATGAAGCATTTAGTTACCTTTAATCAACTGCTACGGTGTTTCTCCACTACCAACGAGCGTCCTTAGCCCCGACAGAGTCACCCTGACATCACGGACCTTGCTCCTCTACTAGAAAGCATCCATAGCCCTGACAGAGATATGTGCATACCCTCTCCTACTGTTCACTCATTTGATATAGTTAAATTTTATTTAGGCAAGATTCCCTGAGTGACTCGGAGAGGATGACATCTGTTTAATTTGTGATTTGAGGTGGTTAAGTTGAATTCTTTACTATTTCCCCTTTGGGGTTCATGTAGTATTTTCCATATTTCCTTCTTTCCTTTAAGGTCCTACCAGACCACTAAGAAGACATTTTTGACATTTCTAGAAATTTTTTTCATTTGTGGAGGCTAGATTAAGGACTCCTCAAAGAAACCACAAGTTTTTCAATGCTTCTTGTGTTTTATATTTGAGTGATGAGTTAGGAAAAAAGCTCTCTATATCGCATGATTTAAGATTGACCATAGTCTTGCTAAACACAACTTTCAAAAGTGCAGAAATCGTGAAAGAAACAAAGAAAACAACAAAATCCATTTCGCAAAATATGAAAATACTCATACAAACATAACACATTTTTTTTTATTGGAAATAGTGTTTTAGGGCTTGGCCATTTACCGAGAGGGCATCAGGTTCCCCCCTCAGGTTATGTAACGAATAATTTCCTGCCACAATATTCTCGGACACCTAGAAAGGTCCAAGCCATAGGTTCTTAAACTTAGAGTGCTTGCCTTTAGGCTCCTTTTCTCTGTCCCATTTTAGGACTAAATTTCCTACTTAAAATTTTTCTCTTTAGCCTTATTCTTATCAACCATATTTTCACTATCTGTTGGTTAGCTAGGAATTTTAACTTAGCCTTTTCTCTCTCTTCTTCTAGCATGAGCAAGGTATCAATCCTTCCTTGTATGACCAATGAAGGCTGTCCTTCGAAATCTTGGGCTAGTTGCAGAGATGGATGATAAATCCCAGTTGGGAGAATGGCCTCCTCCTCGTAAACTAGAAAGTATGGATAATTTCCTATTGGTTCCTTCGGTGTGACCCTATTGGCACATAGAGCGTTATGGAGTAGATTATGCCAATTTCTTTGGTTATCTTCAACCATCTTCTTTAATATTTTGAAAAGGTTCTTATTGGTTGATTTGGTCACCCTGTTTCCCTGTGGATAATAATTTTCAAAGTACCTGATTATAATTCCTTTGCCTAGAGAAAACTCCATAAATAGGGTGGAAGACAAATAGGTTGCATTATCAAAGACTAGGACCGAAGGCACCCTAATCCTTGTGATCAGTTGTTTTTCTATGAGTTGGATTACTACCTTCTCGTTTACATGAGTCAGAGGGATGGCTTCTTCCCATTTCGTGAAATAATCGGTGGCAGTAAGTATGTAATTATGTTGTTTTGAAGAGATGGGTGTAATTTATCCTATGATATCTAACCCCCATTGCTCAAAAGGCATAGAGATAGTCATTGGTTGAAGTGGGACTTTCGCTCTCTTCTCTCTCCCAACGCTTACTTGACAAGTCTTATAGTTTCTAGCGTAAGTGTGAGTGTATTTAAATAAAGTGGGCCAATAATAACCAACTCTCAGTATCTTATGAGTGGTAGTGTTTCCTGTGAAATTTCCACCAGCAAGATGATCATGGATTTCTTTCAGAACTTCATCTGCATCTTCACGTTCAAGACACCTTAAGAATACACCATGATAATTAAATTGGAAGAGCATCGATTTTATGAGATGGTATTGCACATATTTTAACCTAAGATCTCTCCTTTGCCTAGGTTTTAGGTTTTCTGGGAAAGTCCCATGGTGTAGTATGTAACATCCCTGACCGTCAACCCACTGGTTGGGCAACACTACTACGCAAAACACACTTATACTTATATATATATATATATATCAGATGCATATTAAATTAAAATAAGACATTTAACATGGATTTAGTATTGTTTTACAGACCTAAACAACATTAACAACAATTCAAACATGCAGCGGAATACATGATAACATTTCAAGACACAGACATGCATCACATATAAATTAAGTAAAAAAATTAACACTTATCTTTTAAAATAGCGTAACTCCACCAACCATGTGAAGACCTTCCATGAACCTCCCATCCTTAGACCATCCTTCTCATCACGTTCAGTAGTGGGTCACCCCTGAGTTGGAACTAAGCTCCACCCAATGCAAGGGAATCCTAGTCTAGGCTGAGGTTACAAGAAAAATCACAGTGTAACAGGAAGGATTCTCTCCAAGAGACTTATTACACCCACTACTCACAGACTCTCATTTCCCACAGGCCTCCTCCACCCAGGAGTATACACCTTCACAATCACAGTCTATCGATGCTTCACCTCCCTCTCTAGGTCTCAGCAACAGGCTAGATTAGGAACTCCTAGAGCTTCGTAGTTGGTGCTGGACTCTCTCAAGGAGTAACCACTTCCCAACAAACTCTCTTACCTGGAAAGAGCCACTCACAGACCTAACAACATGCCTCTTCAACCACGGGCCTGACAACCCAATTCTTTAGCCCCTTTCGACTCAATTCCCACATGATGAGGAAAACCACAACACAATCCAACTCAGGAAGACATAAAGAAACAACACACAGATAGTTTGGGTATGGATTTGGTTCTGTAATGGTGGATAGACTTGTTTCATGAACTCACAGTTCAACTTTCCCCTCCCGACCAGTTCTCTCAATAGTATATAGGTATGCCAAGGATAGACACAGACCAAAAAAGGGATCAGACGGAGGATTTTCATTTTTTCAGGAAGACATCTTGATTTTATGTTTTTCACAGCTGTGTGACGGTATCTGAAATCAAATCCAAAGGATGAAAGAATGAGGAGAGAACCCCCTCCACAGTTGACTTCTACATCATTTAACTACATGTACCTAGGCTAACACATGTCACCCATGAAGCTGGATGCGCTCCATCCGCATGTGTTCCTCTCCAGAAACATAGGACAACACTCAAAATTGTCCACCTTAGCTTTTTGGAAATAATAATAATAAAGTATTATCCCTTTTTAGAGGTAATTCCCCTAGCCTAGCCCCTAGTCCCAATACTTAGCCTTTCTTTCCACTTTTCAGCCCCCATTCCTTACCCACTCTATGGAATCTTAGTCCCCCATCACTCTTTTTTCATGGTCGGTCTGCACCCAACCATGTTCGTATTTTTATTAATGTTCTACATAATTACATATACAAAGAAAGGCTCCTGGCCTTAACACTTAGTCTCTCTAGCCTAGTAAACTCATAAGCCTTACCATCATATCCATACTTAGCTCGCCAACCTACAAAACATGATTTACAATTCATAAACATGATTACAACATGGCTTGTCCTTGGGGATATTACAATTGCCTCCCCTTGATTTTGCACTGTCCTTAGTGAAACTTTCACAAATCATCAACAAGATTTCCAAAATCTTCAAAAATATCTGGGTATTCTGGCCACATGGCATCCTCATGCTCCCATGTCACGTCCTTAGGAACATACCAGGTCCACTGGACCTTTACAAGCCCTATAGCACGATTCCATAGTTGTTTTTTTTCTTCTCCAATATGTGCGTAGGATGAACTTGCAAGACACCTTCTTGCTCCACCTGAATCACGTTCCAATTGATAACATGATTAGCATCAGGTATATATTTATTAAGAAATGAAACATGAAACACATTATCTATAGTCATGGATGCAGGTAATGCAAGCATATATGCAACTGGCCTAATCCTTTCTAGGATTTCAAATGGCCCACAAAATATGGCTGCCAACATGGCCAATTTTCCTAGCTTCATGGAACTTCTGTTAGCTTCTACTTTAAGGAAAACATGGTCACCCACTTTAAACTCTCTGTGGGTTTTTTTCTTATCAGCATAACTCTTCTGCCCATCTTGGGCATCTTTCAAATTCTGCTTAATTTTTAACATATGTTCCTCCATTTCCTTGAGAAACTCCAGCCCAACTACTGCTCTGTTAGTTAGATTATCCTAACTTACTGGAGTATTGCACTTTCTTCCATAAAGTGCTCCAAATGGGATCATCTTCAATGATGCTTGATACCCATTGTTGTAGGCAAATTCTACCAAGTGAAGGTAATCTTCCAATTTTTATGTTTTATCCATCACATACATCCTTAGTATGTATTCTATTACTATGTTCACCCTCTTTGTCTGCCCATAAGACTCAGGATGATAAGTTGTGCTAAAGATCAGATTCATTCTGAATCCTTTGAACAACCCCTTCCAGAAATTTGAGGTAAATTTCGGGTCTGTGTCAGACATAATTGTCTTGGGAATTCCATGCAATCATTCCACTTCCTTCATAAAAATATCAACAACATATTTTTCCTTATGAGTGGTCTTTAACGAAATGAAATGGGCAGATTTACTAAGCTTGTCCACCACCACCATAATGAAATCATGTTGCTTTCCTATTCTAGGAAATCTTGTGATGAAATCCATTGTCACCTCTTCTCACTTCCACTTAGGAATGGATAAAGGTTGCAGAAACCCTGTTGGGTGCCTATGCTCAACTTTAACCTTCTGGCACTCCATACATTTGGTGATATATTCAAAAATATATATCTTCATACCTGGCCAAAAGTAATGGCTCTTAACTTCTTCCATAGTCTTGTGATATCTAGGGTTCCCAACATATGGCACATTATGCATTTCTCTCAGAATTGCAAGTTTCAAACCCTGGAGATTGGGTATATAAGATTTGTTCTTATACATAAGTGTTCCATCAATATTTAACTTATAATTTTCCACTTTTTGTGGCGTTTCACCTTGTTGTATCTTTTCTACCAACTCCATGTACTGCAAATATGCATTTGTAGCTTCCAAAATTATGCCTTTTATATCAGTTTGGTACATGTTAATGGTTTTAGCATGTAAGTTGTGCGCCTTTATGCTGAGTGCCTCAACCACCTTTTTTTCCTTGCCTTTGATATGTTTGATTTCAAAGTCGTATTCGCACAAAAACTCTAGCCACCTACTCTGCCTAGCATTTAGGGTGGTCTAGTCAAACAAGTATTTCAGGCATTGTGGTCTATTCTCAATTCAATTCTCCTCCCCATGAGTTAATGCCTCAATATCTTTATCATGTGAACTATTGATGCCAACTCTAAATTGTGAGTGGCATAATTCCTTTCTTTCTCTTTCAGCTGCCTAGACTCATAGCATATTACGAATCCATTATGGATGAGGACTCCTCCCAACCCTTCTTTACACACATCTGTGCACACAAAAAAATCCACATTTGGATCTGCAATTCTCAAGGTTGGAGCACTAGTTAACAACTGCTTCAATCGCTGGAAGCTTTTCTCACACTCTTCAGTCCACTGAAACTTCTTTTCCTTCCTTTGCAAAGAAGTGATGAGGTAGGATATCTTTGAGAACCCTGCGCTAAACCTTCTGTAATAGCCCACTAGACCCATAAAGGATCTAACTTCTACCACATTCCTTGGAATTGTCCATTCTCTGATGGCCTCAACCTTATTGGGATCCACAATGATCCCTTCTTCTAAAATAATGTGCCCCAAGTAATGGATCTACCTTTGACAAAACGAGCATTTACTCATTTTGGCGTACAACCGGTGCTCCCTTAGCACCTGCAACACCATCCTCATATGTTGTTTGTGCTCCTCTTCTGACTTGGAATAGAATAGAATGTCATGTAGGAAGACTATGAAAAACTTATCTATATAATCCTTAAACACACCATTCATCAAGCACATAAAAACAATGGGTGCATTTGACAACCGAAATGACACCACTGTGAACTCGTAATGACCATACCTTGTTCTAAAGGTGGTATTTCTAATGTCTTCATCCTTTATCCTGGTGATATCTCGATATGATATCTCTCTTCGAAAATATCTTCACATCCTTCAACTGATCAAAGAGATCATCAATCCTTGGCAGAGGATACTTGTTCTTTACAGTTACTTTGTTTAGTTGTCAAAAATCTATACACAGTCTTAATGTCCCATCCTTCTTCTTCACGAACAAGACTGGGTCACCCAAGGTGACACACTTGGGCATATGTACCCATTCTTCAGAAGCTCCTCAAGCTACAATTGCAACTCTTTTAGATATAGTGTACTCATTCTGTAAGGCACTTTCAAAACTGGAGCTGCTCCAGGCATCAAGTTTACAGAGAAGTCAATATCTCTCTTTGGAGGAAGTTCTGGTACCTCCTTAAATAAATCTTCAAACTCCTTAAGTACAACATGATCTCCAATACCTGACACCTTATCCTTAGGTGTTTCCTCCACATGATCTGCAAACAACTAACAACCTTTCCTGTAGCATTTCTTCAACTGTAATGCTGAAATTTCTCTGACAACAATAGCTCTGGGAATTCCTTGGAATATTTTTCGATTCCCCTCCTCATCCACGAAAGTAAATTCCTTGTTACAATAGTCTAGGAGGGAATGGTGCTGGTCCAACCAATCCATCCCAATTAAACAGTCATAAGAGCCTAAAGGCAGAATATTCAATTCATCCTTCGTGCTCAATCCATTCATGTCCACAGGATATGACTTAACCAACTCGATGACTTTCCTCTTGGTTCCTATAGCCAACTGCACTAACCAATACTTTTCATGTTTTCTTCTTGACATTTGCAAAATTTCCACCACTCTAGGATCTATATAAGTATGGCTATCCCCTCAAATCAATTAAAGTAGTAAAGGAATGGTTGCTAATCATACCTTCTACTTCAATCATGTGTGATTGAAATTTATCTTGCTTGTTGTCTAGGGCCACATAGATCATTGGCATTCTACTTTCCATGTCCTCCACTATTTCAACTTGTTGAACATTATGGACAACTCTCACTTTGCCATTTTTATGGGGACAATCTATGTACTTGTGGTTCCCTTTATAGCCCCAATACTGAATGGGCATCTATCTTGGCCTTTGTTCCCCCACTTAATCCATTCTCATCTCTCTAAATGATGGTTGTCCTTGAGGACTATTTATCAAAAAGGAAGGTTTGTTTCCCTTCTGCCTCTGCACTTTCTAGAATTTCTTCTTGTCATCCCAAGCCTTCTGAAAAGTAGGTTTTTCTTTTTGCTGCTAATGTAAGCATTTTTATCTTCTTATTGTTTCTTCCATAGTCTTAGGATCATCAGCCTAAATCTTGTCACCAATGGAAGGTGGCAGTCCACTCAGATACCTTTGAATCTTGACAGCCTCATCTTTGATGAATGGAACATACATCAATAGTTCCAAAAACCTTCGTTCTTATTCATCAATGGTCATGCTTCCTAGCTTGAGTTTGAAGAAATCCTTCATCTTTCTATCATAGTATATTTTAGTCAGGTATTTCCTCTCGAAATACCTCTTTAATTCTTTCCAAGTGACATCTTTATCTTCGATGTGTTGCACCGTCACAAGATGATCCCACCACATGGATGCTTTTACTTTCAATTGATACATCACAATTCTTCCTTCTACATGAGAGGAATAATTATGGAGTTGGAAATATTTTCTCATGCCAAGAAACCATGTTTCGACATATTCCTCCTTCTTATTTTCTCCATCAAACGTAGGAGGCATAATCTTGTTCATGACTCCTTTCAATTCATCCACTACAAATCTCCCATGTTTTCTAGTAGGAGATGGGCTTGAACTATTGTGTTCCCTTCTCTTGGAGAAACTTTGGGAGTGATGATGGTGTCTGTCATCACTCCTTTATCTTATCCCCTCAGAAGTTTGGTGACTCCCTATTCTTCTTGAGCCACTCTCCTTTTCAAATTTATTTTCGTTCCTATCCAGGCTCCTTAGAAACTTCAAGTTGAATTCTCCCTATTGATCCCTGTCTTTCATGATCTTTCAAATATCAACTCGATGAGTCTGGGCATCCCTTTGTAATATTTAAATGATTTTCATCATATGCCCTTCCTTATCCATCTATTTTTCTTGCCCATTGGAGTTCGATCCTTCGACTCCCAAGTTGACATCCATTCCTTCTCTTTCATTCTCTGAACTGGAGGCAATCTACACCTCTTCCCTTCTCTTCTCTCAACGACAACCCTATTCGGTTCTAGCACTTGCTAAACTTATGCAACCACACATACAGACAATAGGGATTTGTTAGGTCGTCATTCCTTAAGAATTCCACACAACTCATAAACAAATTGATTCAACAAAATATTCAGTTTTACATGAATTTTCCAATCTCTTCTCGGTTGCATAGGAAACTCAGGCCATAGTCCTTTTCCTCTTAGTTCCCAACCCACGCGACCAAGGTGTGACCCAATGCTAGGTCTGAAGGTGCTACCCAGATTTTTGGCCTTCAGAAAGTTTGGAGGCACACAAAACTATCTCTCGAAGTTCCGACTGCCGAACTCACGAAGTCAGGTGGATCAACGGTCCACTTTTACCCATCATCTAACGAATAAAATCCATCGTTCTCTTTCCATCTTCAAAGTTTTCGGGACTTTGGGACTTCAGAATTTCAGGGTTTCGGACTTGTAGGCTCCCACACTCGCTTCCCTCTCCAACTCCCAACATCCAAAATTTCAATCAACTTTACCTATCGCGCCCACATAGTACTAAGGCGGTGACATGTGGTGCGCTTAAGAAGGTCCACATTTCCTCAGGTGACACCATCCAACCCCACCGTGTCTACTTTCCTTCAAGCTCCACTGGTACGTAGCACATATCCCACATGTCTGCATCGATCCAAGAGACGTCATCCCGACTCACTACTTTGGCTCTTCGAGATTTCAAGATTTTGAGTTTCATGATTTGGTGCGTCAGCACATCCCATTTATCCCAACAGTCGAACTCCCAAAATTACATTCAATATCTTTTCCCAGATCTATAGTGTAGATCTCCTCGAGTTTTCAAGGTTTCGGGTTTCAGAGGTGTTCACCTCTCCTCACTTCCCATATTCCAACATCACAAAATCTGAAGGGTTCTCAGGACTAACTCAAGCATGAATCCATAATATGTAATGTTCGAGTCCTCCTCCCAGATCTACGACATAGGTCTTCTTGGGTTTTCAAGGTTTCAGGTTTCGGGGTTTAGTGTCTCAGCACTCTATGCTTTTACCGATAATCGAAATCCCGAAAGGCTTCTCGGATATCCTTTCAACACCTTCTTTGGATCTAATGGTCATAAAGGTATCTCCTTCCGAACAAATCCTATAGCTCCCATACTTCAAGTGTTGACCGCTCTCTCTCCCTGGTCAAATACCATGCCAACTGCATTTTTATTCTACCACTACTCCTCCTGATCTTCTTAACACGACCAAGTTACTCCTTATCTCTCAGGAATTCTCTAAGGTTTGAAATTGGTTCCTCCAACACAATTTCACTTGATACCTTGGGTCCAAAGACCACTTATCTGACCCATCTAGGCTCAACATGGAAACTATGGCTCTAATACCATACTGTAACATCCCCAACCATCAACCCACTAGCCAATAAACACTACTACATGCAACACACTTACACTTATATATATATATATATATATATATATCAGATGCATATTAAATCAAAATAAGACATTCAACATGGATTTACTATTGTTTTACAGACTTAAACAACATTAACAACAATTCAAACTTGCAGCGGAATACATGATAACATTTCAAGACACAGACATGCATCACATATAAGTTAAGTACAAAATTAACACTTATCTTTTAAACTGGCGTAACTCCACCAACCATGTGCATACCTTCCATGAAACTCCCAGCCTTAGACCATGCTGCTCATCATGGTCATTAGTGGGTCACCCCTGAGCTAGAACTAAGCTCCACCCAAGGCAAGGGAATCCTAGTATAGGCTGAGGTTACAAGAAAACTCATAGTGCAACATGAAGAATTCTCTCCAAGAGCCTTCTTACACCCACTACTCAAAAACTCTCATTCCCCACATGCCTGCTCCACCTAGGAGTATACACCTTCAAAAGCATCGTCCATCGATGCTTCACCTCCCTCTCTGGGTCTCAGCAATTGCCCAGATCAGGAACTCTCAGAGCTTCATAGTTGGTGTTGGACTCTCTTTGGGAGGAACCACTTCCCAATAGACTCTCTCACCTGGAAAGAGTCGCTCACAGACCTAATAACCTGCCACTTCAACCACGGGCCTGACAACCCAGTTCTTCATCCCCTCACGGTGAGGATAACCACAACAAAATCCCACTCAGGAAAATAGAAAGCAACAACCCACAGAGAGTTCGGGTACGGAGTCAGTTCTACAATGGTGGATAGACTGGGTTCATGAAATCACAGGTCGACTTTCCCCTCCCGACTATTTCTCTCAATAGTGTATAGGTATGCCAAGTATAGACGCAGACCAAAAAAGAGATCAGATGGAGGATGTTTCAGTTTTTTAGGAAGACATCTTAGTTTTCTAGTTTTCAGAGTTGTGGGAGGGTATTCGAAATCAAATGCAAAGGATGAAGGAATGAGGAGTGAATTCCCTCCATGACTGACTTCGACAACTTTTAATTGCATGTTACTGGGCTGACACATGTCACCCATGAAGCTGCATGTGCTCCATCCGCATGCGTTCCTTTGTAGGAACTTAGGAAAACTCTGAAAATTGTCCACCCTATCTTTTTGGAAATAATAATAATAAATTATTATCCCTTTTTAGAGGTAATCCCCCTAGGTTATCCCCTAGTCCCAACACTTAGCTTTTCTTTCCACTTTTCAGCCCCCATTCCTTACCCACTCTGTGGAAGCTTAGTCCCCCGTCACTCTTTCTTCGTGGTCGGTCTACACGCAGTGTTGTATATAATTTTGTTAATGTTATGCATAATTACATATACAAAACCAGGCTCCTGGACTTAACACTTAGGCTCTCTGGCCTAATAAACTCATAAGCCTTACCAACTTATCCATACTCGGCTCACCATCCTACAAAACATGATTTACAATTCATAAACATGATTACAACAAGGCTTGTCCTTGGGGATATTACATAGAAGATAAGTTAGATTCTCATACCAAGACTCTGGCCCTGGGGAAATATATGAAGTTTCACCACACCATAATGTCATTCCATTCTCCCATCGAAAATATTTATTCCCTTGGTCCTGGGCTTCAACTGTAATTTTGCACAAACCTTGTCCTTTAACTAGTTTGGCAGGTTTTATATCTAGGTCGAATTCCTGAACTATTTCCATCTAGTTCCCTCTTCTTTCCCCCATCTCTTGTTGGGTAAACAAGGATCGGATCATAGGGTGAGCCACAATCACTTTGGTGTGATTCTTGAGGATGTAAGATCTGAAGTGTTTTACTACCTTATATAACACATAGGCCTTTTTATCAACAACATGATAGTCGAGTTCAGCTCCTTGGAGATTAGTGCTCATGAACGACATTGGAGCGTCATTGTTTTCATCATCTTTCTGAGTCAATACCGCAGCTAATGATTGGTCGGAGGAGAAGGTATAGAGGAAGAAATCCCTATTGAAATCATGACTTTGTAGAAAGGGGGCCTGGAATATATCACTTTTGATGTTGTTAAAAGAGTCCTTTTGCTCATCATCCCACTTAAGTTCGACATCATTGCGAATCACATTTTGTAAAGGTTTGATGGTTTCCGCGAAATCAAGAGTGAATTTCTTTACAAAATTGGATTTCCCAAAGAATGACTGCATGGATTTCTTGTTTTGAGGCAATGAGAGTTGGGTTATGGCCTTAATCCTGTTAGGATATTTATACACTTAGGAGTTAGTTAAGATCTACTTGGTCTAATATGTCGTTAGGTAAAAGTGTGTTTCTTTAGTATGCATTAGTATGCATTTGTAGTTAGGCAATCCGACGGTCATGATATGTTCTCGACATAGAGTGATCTGACGGTTCATACTCTCTTCGATATTAACGGCCATTGATCCGTGGCTTAACACCCGATTGGTCCATCATCTCTATTTAAAGAGCATGGAGGG
>SNQJ01S0003401.1:118709-130572 GCA_010110895.2 Picea sitchensis | reverse complement strand
ATGTCATTAGGTAAAAGTGTGTTTCTTTAGTATGCATTAGTATGCATTTGTATTTAGGCAATCCGACGATCACAATATGTTCCCGACATAGAGTGATCTGACGGTTCATACTCTCCTCGATATTAACAACCATTGATCTGTGGCTTAACACCCGATTGGTCCATGATCTCTATTTAAAGAGAATGGAGGGTCATTTGTCGATGATCGATTGTGAGAAACTCTCTTTTAAAATCTCTCTGTAATATTTTTCTTTGCATTAATAAACTTCTCCAAGTGGCCGCATTGGCTGGGGCCGTGGATGTTTCCCCGTAGGGGTTTTACCACGTGAAAACATCGGTGTGTTGATCTTTCATCTGGTTATGTGAGTGGTTACTGAAGGTGTTCACCCTCTGTTGGAATACCTATGTTGTCGAACAAATCCTTTGTGTGTCTATGTGAATTCCTTCTTGAGATATAATATGTCCTAGCATCTTACCTTCTTTGATGTTGAAAACAATTTTCTTAGGATTTAAGGATATACCATACTTCCTACACCTTTCAAAAATATGAGTAAGTGTTGGATGTGTTCTTCTCTATTTTTTGAATAAAACGTTACATTGTCGAGACACACTACCACACACTTATTGACTAGTCCATGAAATGATACATCCATGGCCCTTTGGAAGGTTTCCCCTGCGTTAATTAATCCGAAGGGAATTCGTTTTAAGAAAAAGTTCCCCACTTGTCTTGGAAGGTAATTTTCAGACGAGCTTCCTCTAAAATGAGAACTTGGTTGTAACCTAAGAAACCATCCAGTAGAGAGAAAATATTTGAGGCAGACATGGTCTATAGGAGTTTCTCCATTGGTGGGACTAGGTAATTGTCCTTTTCTAAATCTCTATTGAGGTTTCTAAAATCTATGCATAAGATTATTTCTCTAGACTTTTTTCTCACAGGAACCCAATTTTCTACCCATGTGGAGTGCCTAACCTGGAAGATGATTTTGGCATATAAAAGTTTCTTCAATTCCTAATACATGAGAGGTTCCAGAGATGGGTGATATTTTCGGAGCTTCTACTAGAAGTGTTTCACTTTGGGTCTTAACGGGATAGTGTTTTGGATGATGCAGGTATCATAAGTCTTTAGATATTGGTAGGACCACGCAAAGACATCTTGATATTGTCTGAACAGTTTGAGATAAGCCCTCATTTCCTATTTAGATATAGTCTTACTGAGATTCACATTCTTTGGGTTTTCCAGGGTTCCGAGATTTACAGTGTCATGTAGGGGACATGATCTACCGGTCTTTGCATTTTTAGGCCCCTTAAATCATTCCCTTAGGTCAAAAAGATTCTCAAAGTTAGATATCCCTTTAGGGATGGTGTGAGACTCAGTTTGTCAATAAGATGACCTCTCTAGGGATCATTCTTTGTTGATTTCTCCAGGAACACTTCATCGTCAATGGCCAAATCTTTGAAATTATCTTGGTGAGTCAGAGCGTTTATAATGTCTTTGTGTCCTTAAAAGACTTTCCAATTAGAAATGTTGTCAAACACCAATGGTTTGTAGGGTATCTCCACAGTGAACTAGGCGGCTTCATAGTATTCTAAAGGTGACAGCCTTGAGGCGGATGTGGCTAGGGATCGGTAAGAATGTTATTTTCCCTAGGGATCACGATGATATTGAAAGCTTCAAAATGCTCTACTAGACTATGAACCTCCTATTGATAACTCTTTAGGTGTGGGGAATTGCAATGTATAATATTTCACACCTGTCTAATGATAATCTCAGAATCCCTGAAAACCTCAACTCCTTGACTTTTAAGTCTATGGCCTTCTTTAACCCTTGTACTAGAGATTCATACTCAACGGTGTTATTCATGCATTCAAATTAAAGTCTACAGGATAGAAAACAACCTTTAACATTTTTATCAATAAGGATGCACCTTGCCCCTGATCCTTCTTGTGATTTGGATCCATCAAAATATATGGTCCACATTTGTGAGTGAAAGTTATCCACTTTCTCTTTCTTAGTTGCCTCCTTCTCCCTTATCTTTTGTTCCGCAATTTCTAGAGGAGGTTCTTGACAGAAGATGATTTCTTCTGTCGGTATTGAAAATCTCTCTTGGAAAGACATTTCAAAGTTTCAAGTGAAAGGGACAACAGATGGAAGAGGGGTGAAATTCCTGAAATAGGAATCACAAGAATAATTATCTAGCATAGGAAAATCTATCCATGAGGGTTTGTTCAAGGTTTCTAGGCTAGTAACAGTATGTTTCAAATACCTCTCTCTATCGATTCTAATCATATTCTTGTATCCCTTCAGTGGTAGCCAAAGGTGTGCCCAATGTGTACTAAAATATCCATTTAACTTCTCATACCAATATCGGCTTAATAACAACCCATAATCTTCTAGGATATCTACTACAATTATATCAATCACTTGCACAAACTTGGGGTGTCTCACTATTCTGATCATTACATATTTGAGTTCCCCTATGATTTTGACCTGGGTTTTGTCTAGTCGTATTACATGTTTATCACTCTTGAGAGGAATGGAATTTAATTTTTTATAGATAGACAGTGGCATAGCATTAGAGGATTCCCCTGAATCAACCAAACAATTATGGAGGTTCCTGTTGAAGACTTCAAATGTTAAAAGGAAAGGTGGGAAAAAAGGATTTCTCTTCTTATCCTCTGAGCAGGTGTTCACAATTGGTTTATTTGCTAGATCTATGAAAGTTAGATTTCTTGGATGTTCATTGCTAGTCGTAGGGTTTTCTACTAATATCAAAGCCTGTAGAAGGAAATCCTTCTGCTGAGGGATTCCACATATGTCCATTACCGATATATTAACCTTCAACTTATTAAGATCTTCAACTACATTGTACTCTAGCTTGGGTGATTATCAGGTATGGATACTAATAAGGTTCTTATAGGGAGAAAAAGGTTCTTTCGGGTGATCGGGAGTTGAAATTTCCCTTGAAATTTGAGTGGTAGTAAGATCTTTTGGGACAAGAGGACCTTTACTTAAAGTTTTCACAACCGAGACCTCTGTGGGTGGTTCTTGAACTTGAAATAGATCATCATAAGGCATAATTAGGTCAAGATACCATATGCGCATGGATGTGTCTTCTGGTGGGTCAATCTCTTCATGGTCAACAAAATTCATAACTGAACTGCTTGGTTGTTTGGTCAGGGAGACTTCGCCTAGGAACCAATTGGCCATCAAATTCATGGCATTCACCCATTGAGGAAAATCTCTTTCGGAGTGGTTTTCCTGGTGATAAGTATAGAAATAATCATAAGAGACATTCCCCACATTGATATTCAAGTTAGTTAGGGGAGGTTAAATTGCTTTGAATGATGGGTTTGTTTTAAAGAAAGGATTATAGGGCCTTTGGCCTTGGTTTCCTTCCCTTGCATTTCTCTTCATGTATATGATCTCATTTGATAATTTATTAACCATACGTTGTAAATATTCTATGTCTCCATTTCCCTTGTCGGGAGTCTATTCTTCTTGTTTCCCTGGTGGTCTAGTCAGAAGGAGTCCTCTCTTGGGAGGAGGTTGAAATTATTTCTTAGCTAAAGAGACTTGGCCTTCTTTACACCCTTTCATATGAAAATATATTGTTTTAGCTTCTTCAAAGTTCTCAGCCAAGGTTCATTTGGTAGCCCTCTTCACAAACATGGAAATAGAAGCTGGGAGCACATTGGCATAAACTTCGATTTGCAACCCTTGGTAGGTTTGCCTTCAAGATGAAATTTGTTTAAGATGGTTTTGAATCTTTGATTGAAATCTTTAACCTTTTCCTTTGAACCCATCGTGGCCGCTAACAATTCATCCATCAGATATCCTGTAGTAGTCTCTTCTCCAAATTTATCTAGGAAATCTTTCTGGAACTTCATCTAGCTAGTGATGGATCCTATAGGTAGGTTAAAATACCACATGAAAATGATATTCTCAAACGTACAGGAGAATAAAATACATACCACATATTCATGCTCAATGCTCATAAGTCTGATCACTAGTATGAATTTATTGATATGATATTGAGGTAATCATGAGTTTTATGGGTCGTATTTAGGAAGTAACTTGTCTGGATGTCGAGGAAGGTTATGGATTGGTCCTAGGAGGGCCAGAGCATCTCTGGCCAACCAGGGTTGATTTTTGTGAGGTGGGTTTCCCCTTTCTTCATTATGGTCGTTGTTACGTTCCATATATTCAAATTCTAAGTTAAACTTCTCTTGTCCTGAAAAATATTTTGGTTCAGAGACGTCACCGATTGGCATTTCAGGGATCAGATCAAGAGGATGTTGGATTTTGGTGATCACAAAATATATTAAATATTCTACCGAGTGCACAAAGACTTCTTCGGGAGTACTTACATTGTTCTTCTTTTTTTTTTCTTTGAGGAAGTATCAGAGCTAAGGAAAACATAGCGATCTATCGACTATACTCTCTTGTGATTCTTCTGAATTATTTTACTTCCTCGTGAGGAAGGGCATAAGGTATTTCAGCGTGCAAAGGTTCTTCCTCGGGCTGTGGTGAGTTACTCATTTCAGGAGTACTCAATGTTTGTGGGTTGTCTTGGAAATGACTAGCCATGCATGTGGGTTGTCTTGAATCTATAGGCTATTTGAATTTTCATAAAAAATACATATTCAACCATTCATTCTTTAGGCCCTCCTTCTAGCGCCAATTCTATTGATGGGTCCTAAATCCCTTGATCTAATAGTAGGAACCAAACCCACCACCAAGGCCCAATTAGACTCTGCAACATTTAAATTGGAATGGTTTGCCAGATCTTGTGATCTGACCAACTTATCGATGGGCTTTATGCTTTCTTGTGAAGGATCTTCCTTTAGTTGGGACTATCTCTTTTTTTTATTTTCTCTTGGGTGGGACCGATTGTGAGATTGTAAGCCAGTATAAACAAACTTGGAAATGAAACAAGATTAAATTATAACTACTCAGGATGAGGATGAACTTGGGATAACTCATTGCTCAAGCATGCAGACAACAATCCTATACCACATGCCTAGTAATAATACGTTAACCATGTGAGCAGTTAATTACTGTCTGAGATTGCTAAAAATCAGAAAGAAAACACATATGCAACAAGATAAATGGCAAGCAAAATAATTCACCTACTATAACCATTCATCACATAATAACACAACAATTGATCATATTCATCATTAAAGAAAATAAAAACGAAGCAATTGCACTAGATAACTTGATAATAGATTTGATAACTCTTACTTGTTACATCCATTCATGAAACAAGATAGAAAATAATTCTTCTCCACTCCCAATTACACATGCATTTGATAAAAATCATTTTTTCTTTGGTCTGGAAGCCTTGTCAATTAAAGGGAGCTTCAAAATAATTCTTAACAACTAGAAAGAAAGAGTTCTTGCAACAACCATCGACCCTTAATTAATCGGTCGAGGCCTTTATTTATAACATAAAATTCAACTGAAAATAATGGCTAAGTGTATTTTTTTAAAAACAAAATTCACCACATGGCGTCTTATTCTAGCAGTTTCTTTAACAACCAACTCGAAATATCACTTGAAAGGGTGACTTTTGTCATACTCATACCAACTAATGAACAAATCTTCGCATGTTTGGGTCCATGGAAATCAATGATGTTCCATCGGAGCTGCATAAAATCCTCTAATATCCACCGCATGTGTCAATATTTCACTAGACTTGTGTTTAACTACTGTAGCATAGTCCGAGATTTGATTGGATGTTCCATATATCTTTGCACTTCTCCTAGCGCTGTGTCGGTCACCTTCGCTAGCTCTTCGACCGAAAATACATCTCGCTTGGCATGCGATGCGACTACTTCACGGAAGTAAATGAAGTCATCGAGGATGCCAAACTTAGGGAGTCTGATATCTTTCATTGCTTTGTTGATTTTACCCCAATGTCTCTTGCACTTGGCCAACTTCTCTTGGATCTCCTCGTGTGGTTCTTGAGAATCTTACCCCAATACTCGGTTGATCGCTTCATGCGATCAAGACTGATTTTTCTCAACATCCGGATGTCGTGTTCTTCTTTTTCCCTGCCCTGTTGAATTGCATCAATGTATTCGAGTCTCTCTACATCTTTCTACACCCTTTCATGGCATCACTCCATGTCCTTGTTGTTTGCAAGCACCATGAGAGTATCTTCCTAGAATTCAACTACCTTCACAGTAAAAATATATCACTCCTTTTTGAACTTGTTGTAAGCCTCTTCAAATAAACTTCTCAGGTAAAACACTATTTGAGTGGTGCCCTGATAGTATTCGGCTAGGTGGTGTATATGTTCTAGTTCTTTTTGGGTGGTGGCCAACTCCATTTCATCTCATTTGGCTCTGTCCCGGGTGGATTCTGATATCCCCATCCCCACGCCGAGAAGCTTCGATGTTTGTTCATTTTCTATGCCTATCAAATTATCCTCTGTGGTGATGAGGATGGATTGATCCAATCTGATCCTCCTTTTATTTGTGTTTATTTGGATGATGGCCTTCCTCTTTCGATCATAATATATTGCATATATATCATCCACTTCGTCCACCGGTTTAGGAATATACTGATCACCCCATGTGAGTGTGTTTTCCAAACTTCTGGTGGTGTATACCTGTTCAAGATCATGCTCTCGAACTTCCTCGTTGTGCTCCGAAGGGCTACCCTCTTCCAATAACTTATCGTGGGTTTGAGTATTAAGTGAAATAGAGACATCGGGAGTGGGCTCGATACTTTCTTGTGCATCGATCGTTGAAACAGTGACGTCCTTTTGCGGGGATCCTTTATTTTTCTCATCTGATTCTGACTTTTCCTTCAGACTGTCTACTTGGGTCTCCACCACATCGGGCACCTTTGTTCCTGGAACACTTTTGTCTTATGTTTCCTTTTGTGGCATCTCTTGAGTTTGTACGTTGATATCAGGAGTAGAAAATTTCTCAGGTCCCTCTTCTTCTTGGACACGCATAGGGGTCTCGAGAGATGTTTCTCAGCTCTCATCAACATCATAGACTTGGCCTAGCTCGCAGAGGATATTTGGTGCACTTGATTCTACTGATACCCAAACTTCTCCTGATTGAGTCATCGCACCTGCAGTTGATCCAACCAGTGGCATTGTTGATTCAGGGTCATGTGACCCATTGATTTATTTAAGTTTTATGAACTCTAGGAGGTTTGGCTTCGTCGGGCTTTCTTTTGGGTCTGGGGTTGAAAGACTTGGAAACCTAACTAGGTATGGGTTATCCCACATTTGATTCATTACCTGTTGGGTTTGATGATACAAGAAATTCCCTCTTCTGAGTTCATCCTGAGCCTTGGGAGAATTATTTTCTGGTACCGGGGTTACCTTGGAAATATCTACTATTTCGGTGGCTTCCTAGATAAATTACACCGTTTTGGCTTATTCAGATGTGATCCTTCCTTCCCTAGACATGAGGAGCTCTTGAGTTGATTGTTATAGGGCCATCATTTTCTCCACAAAAATTAGGGCCTTGAACCTGGTTTCCTTAGGGCCAGCCATCCTTGCCATCACCTCATTCCAATCTTGAGAATTCTCAGTGAAGATCTCATCTTCAAACTTGTCATGGACATATGGCCAGCAATAAGATACGTGTCATGCATGCTTTGGGACTAAACCTGTTGGGTAGTTCTTGCAAAAGTGACCAGTCTGGAATCAGAACTTCAATTGGTTCAAACCTTCTTGTTTGGCCTGCACGGTGTCCTTTACCATGTAGAAACCAATATCAAATCCATAAGGTATGAAGGCCCGCTTCTTATCCCTTACCAGAGTAGCATTATACCCTTACAAAATAGTTTAATAACAAATTTCCCTTACTACTAGTCAATCGGGGACATATACAAGCAATAGATGGGGTGCCCCGGTGGCACCGAAAACTCTGATGTAGGTATCGCACTCATTCAAGTACCGTTCAACAACTTTTGATATAACCTTTTTGGCTTCATATGACATCCTTGAGCACTCTTTCTTGAATAATAAATAATGAATAGGTGTGATAAATTGATCACAAATGAGAGTGTAAGATTTCTTGTACATGTTCTCCCACAAGATGCCAAAATATATATGGACTGGGAGCTCTGAGGCATGCCATATTAAGTTCATTCCAAAAAAGGTGTTTCTAGCACAGATGACATCCAATAGATAAGATGCCATGTGGAAGGAAGGAGTTTCTCCCTCTTTTGGTGTCTGATCCTGTCGAATGTAAGTGCTCAACTCTTTGGAGATGATGGCACCCTAGTTAAAACCTATTCCCGAAATGGCTATAGTAAAAGTAGGAGGAATCCAAGCCTCTGAAAACCTTGAGCAATCTTTCTCCCCATGAAATTGGCAGAGGAGGGCCATCAGATAAATGTAAGGCTCTCTTAGGTTGGTCGTGGGGTACTAGAGAGAGGTCCGATTGGTGAAATGTTTTTCCTCTCTCCACCATGATGCCATCAACTTGATGGTGTCATGTTTATAATAGAAACTCAAAACAAAATCAATGTTCAACCGCTCCTCCAGCTCTCTGATCTTGTAGTAATTTTGAATTTCCACTGGAAGAAAAACCCCAACACACTTGTCGTTGTCGTCATTAATTAGACATATTTGAGTGTCTGTGTGGTTATTAAGCCATTTTAGGAGTTCAATGCAAGGGAAAAATGAACTTCTGCGCACCATCGTGTGTAGATATGCTCTTCGGATATTTGGAAAAAGTTTGTCGTCGAGCTTCCTTGTATCAGGGTCATTGTGGAGGGTATATTCAGGGAACTCCTCTTGCTTGATTTCCTTGAAAATATCTTCCCAGCGCAGGAATGTTGTCTTGGTCCCAATGTTCACCTATATGTCTCCAAAGGAAGAGGGATGAATGAAAGCCTTCTTGGTGGTCGTTTTGATGATGAGCAATGGCTTTGGGGAAAATTCCAATTGTCTCACCACCACTGGGGAGGAACCTTCTCCCATATCTAGTTCCTATAGCTTTGACACTCTTGGATATTTTCTAGTGTTAGGTTTCTTCGAAGGGATTGTTCCTAAAATTGAAAAATATATTTTAGGCATGTGTGCAAAGTGACATTGGATCAAACATAAGAAATGAAGCGAAAAACATCCATAGAATGGCACAAACCTGTAACGCTTTCTAAACCTATTGTTAATACCCACTGGGCCTTGGAATTTTTCTCCAGATCGTTCATCTCACTCCTCTGTATGTCATGGCATTCTTTGCGCACAAAATGATCTTGTTTACAATGACTCAAATGGGATTCAAAGGGAGATATATTACCAATCACATCAACGAGTTAACTCAGGTAATGGATGCAAATTCAAAACAACCTAACGCCAAATATCTGGAAATAAATTATATGCATGTTGATGGCAGAGGCACAGAGGGTGATGCACTATATCGGCATGCTCAAACGGTTCTTTTGATTCGTGCATGAATTAACAACTAATGCTCGATCCTGGAATTAACTAACCTTTTAAATGCATCGTATCTAGCGTATCTTAGAGTTAAAACATCCCGTCACATTGCATTTCTCAACGGGGAATTCGGGGATTGACAGAGAGTTACAACATTTTTCGTTGATATTCATTTACAAAAAAAAGAGGACGTCGATCGCTTTCGTCATATGGTGTTGACGTGGAGAACTGGCTTTGGAAATGTGGTAATTTATACCGACGACTTAATCGCGAGCCTCAGTAGGAGTCAAAAATTTTCTTTCAATTGCGTGTTCCCAAACTAATCTTGGGAATCACCGATGCCGAAAATATATAGGGAGTCGACAATGAGAGGTAAATGTATCACATACTTTCCTCTGGGTTGGTTCCTTCAAAAATTTGTCGATGTCGAAATGTTTTGGAAGTCGGTGATCGAGAGAAACTGTTTACACGAATTTACTTTCTCAAAACTCGCTGATGCCGAAAAGCTTCAGGAATCGGCCATCGACGATTCCTTTCTTCCTTTCCTAATATTTACCCCCTTTGCCTTTCGTTGATGCGTAAATAGATCAACTATCAATGGCTTCCCTGTGTAATTCTCGTCACGAAAGAGAAACTTCCTTATATCGACACTGACAAAGATCAGTGATGAGAGAACTTGGTTTTCTATAGTGATTTTCTTTCTTCTTCAATCCTTTCGGGTGTCGAATTTTGGACATGTCGGGTGAAAATTTGGCGGTTTATTCTTTAATTAAATGTTATTTATTTTAAGTTATAATGGTTTTCACATGTTCAATCAAGCTTGTAAAGGCTTTATGAGAATCAAAATGATAAGTAAAAGCAACATTTTTCGAGCTAAAGTCAAATTAGACAATGCCAAAAATTAAGTGGTACCCAAAAAGTAAAATATGACCTAGACTTTTAGGGTGTGTTGAGTTCTCAAAAGGTATGAAACCGAGTCCCTTTGTGATACCATGTTGATTTATTTATATGAGATGATTAGATATAATGACTATTACAATGATGAATGTGTCAAATATATAGAGAACCTAAAGGCACATATGGTAATCATCAATGAAACGATGCATCCCTAGTAACCCTAATAACTATTTATTATTATTATTATATATATTAATAATATTATTAATAACTAATAATTATACTATTAATTATTAATCTAGGAGTATGTGTTCTTGAGCCTCATAATGGGATCCTCTATTGACTGAGAGTAGTGATGGGGTAAATTCATTGGGTTGGGAAGGTCAAGAGGCACCATTCTTTTGTGAACTATAGTTCATATTTGGAATAGTAGGTCTATGGTTGGGTGGAACGTTCTTCCCAAGTTGCATAAACATTTTATAAAGATAATTGTTTCTTTATTTTTCTTGAGTTATTTATGATTTCATGGCTATGCATTTACTCTTTGTAAGAGAATGGTTTTATATGGTTGTTATAGAAATTTTATTAGTCTCATTTATGCTTGTTTAGAATTGCATTTAGTTATGAGTATCATAAATTAGTTGAATATGTGTTTAAGTTGTGACAAGCTACAATAAATAAATTAGCAATAAGATTTTTTTTTTATGTGTTATTCCTCAAGTAATGGGCACTAGTTCAACTCAGGAATGTTACATATTGTATAATTTGAATAGTGTTATTTAAATATGGTGGTTATTGTGATTAATTAATTATAGAATATTGATTTCTTGTTAGAATATATTAGCCAATTAATACTATTGAAACATGGATAACATAGATCATTCATAACTTCAAAATTATTCAACACCTACTATTATTACAAAATAAACATATATTATTTTATATAATTAAAATATCTAATTTTTTTGAGCAAATAGTTGTTGTTGGGAAAACACCCTACGGACTAGCAAAATAGAGTTTAGACTTTGCATGCAGATTCGACCGAATAGAAACTACCTTCTACCTACGTCCCTAGATTTAAATATCTTTTTCCCAGTAAATGCATGGAAATGATCACCTACCTTATTACCGACGTTTGATGTCGATCCTCCATTGTGCTTGATTACTTGTTTGCGTTTCTCCTTCCAAAGATGACCTGCATTCAAGACAAACAACAACTATGCACGCATGTTACTTCTATACTCAAGGGTTAGAAATCAAACATAAACTTATCAAATCATAGACAACTCATGAATTGGGACGGGAAAAGCATTCTTTTTATTACGTAAAGTGAATCAACTTACAAAAGATGAGACTGGCCACCGCTCCTTGAACCTGATCCTGGGCTCCTCTTCTTCTGTCCTTCAAATGCTTTGCATTAAATCTCCTTTGGCATGAGGAAAGGATAAAGGGTTGGGACAATGGAATACGTAAATGGGCATAGTTTCTTCGCTATATTTTTTCCTCTTCCAAATGGTACCCCTACCCCTTCTTTTATAGGCTAGAAGGAGCTAG
>SNQJ01S0003401.1:100357-112513 GCA_010110895.2 Picea sitchensis | reverse complement strand
TACGTCAAGGGGTATAAGGGTGAAACTGATGATGTGTAAAAGACGAAAGAAAAAATTAAATGAAAAAGATGGAAACAAAAAACTTTTACTAAATGCCAAAATTTCAACAACTTTTCACAAAGAAAGATTTTTTATTTTTTCTAAGATTTTGGACAGCAAACTCAAAGAAATTTCACTCGACTACGAGCTACTTATGATCTAAGTGAACTGCAAAAACTTACGAAATAAAAACTTTTCCCTAGGTAATGATGCAGAAACACACTCTTCAACCAAAGAAGAAAATGAAAAAAGTTTTTTTTTTTTTTTTCTGTTTAAGTGCTAGTAAAGCAAGAAAGGGAAAATATCGATAAGCAAAAAACCAAGAAAAGCAATTATGGATTAAAGCGTAGATTGCAAAGAATCAGATTAAAGAATCACTCAATGGAAATTGTAAAAATAATGACTCTCACACTTGTCTAAAAACCATAAAAAAAGAAATTATATTTTTCTGTCAACTATTAACTGAGAAAAAGTAGGCTAAGGGTAAGATGAATCCTAAGCTACTAACTATTCAAACCTAGATTCAAACACCTAAGAGGAATACTTCTTATCAAAGGAGGGGATGACTACCCCACTCTGAACAAAAAGTAGCATGTACAAGCACGCGACTGTCACTTAAACAACACGCATGCACACGCGTGCTGAATAGAGACAGAGAGCGTGTACACACAGGCTGACCTTGTACAGGCTGCGTGTATATCTAAACTCTAAGGAAAAATATGAAAACAGACAGACCAGACCAGGAAGAGGCCTCTGGTATTGATAACGAGGATCCCTTGAAGGCTTGGATACTCTTTCTAACAGAAAAACAAATAATGCAAGGAAAAACAATAAGGCAAAAAACAATATGAGATAGAACAGTTAGCCAACAAGACTGAGACAGAATTGTAGAAAACCCCTTGAGAATGTGTGATTCTGACAGGGAAGAGGAGGATTGCCTCTAAGGTTCTCTGAACTCCTAAACGCTACTGCTATCTCTATAGTTAGCATTCACACGCAGACTGTAAGAGAATAGGGCGCGGGTACACGCGTTCAAGCCTTATGCAGGCCGCATGTACCTCTGTGTGTCCCGAAAAACACGGTCAAGCAAAATTCAGGGAAAGATGGTATGGAAAACCAGACTCCCTGCTAGCTCAGACCTTACAGAAATGAACGAAAAAAGACAGGCAAAGAAAAACAGAAAACCTAGTCTTTAAACTACCCAAAAACTTAAACAAAAATTCCAGGAATCTTAAAGAGTATTCTCCCCAGTATGGTCGCCAATTTTGTTGTTGAGAAAAACACCCTACAGACTAGCAAAATAGAGTTCATACTTTGCATGCAGATTTGACCGAATAGAAACTACCTTCTACCTACATCCCTAGATTTAAATCTCGTTTTCTCAGTAAATGCATGGAAAGGATCACCTACCTTATTACCGGTGTTCGATGTTGATCCTCTATTGTGCTTGATTACTTGTTTGCGTTGCTCCTTCCAAAGATGACCTGCACTCAAGACAAACAACAACTATGCATGTATGCTACTTCTATACTCAAGGGTTAGAAATCAAGCATAAACTAATCAAATCATAGACAACTCATGAATTGGGATGGGAAAAGCATTATTTTTATTACGTAAAGTGAATCAACTTACAAAAGCTGAGACTAGCCACCGCTCCTTGAACCTGATCCCTAGCTCCTCTTCTTCTGTCCTTCAACTGCTTTGCGTTAAATCTCCTTTTGCATGAGGAAAGGATAAAGGGTTGGGACAATGGAATACATAAATGGGTAGAGTTTTTTCGCTATATTTTTTCCTCCTCCAAATGGTACCCCTACGCCTTTTTTTATAGGCTAGAAGGAGCTAAGGTTTTGGACGAACCCTCGACCATGCATGGTCGAGAGTTTCAGTTAACTCAGCCATAGATTTTTGTTCCATCGACAACTTTTTTTTTTTTCGTGCTTTAGTAGGTACACGCGGGCTGTTGTGAGCCAGCCAACGTGTACACACATGCAGTAATGGGTTAGGACACGTGGGCCTTTACACAAAAGGATTTTCAAAGAGTTGTTCAGCAGAGTTTTGGCAAAGAAGGGAAATGAGTTGGCCTGGTGCCAGGTAAGCATATGTGGTGCAATTTAGGGTTATAACAATAGTATTTATAATTCTATAATATAATATGTATAGGGTAGATACATCTTAACAAGGATCTATTAATATCAAATAAAGATAAACATATAATTATAAATTAAAGTGAGAATTATGATAATCTATTTTAAAATGATTATTTTTTTTTCTTTTTTCTTTTTATTTCATTAACTTTTTTATTTCATTAACTTTATTGACTAACAAACATTGTTACAAGGTACAAGGCTATAACAAATGTAACAACACCTTATTTTATTCCTTAATCTTAAATCTACTAAACACTTAGAAACACTTAGAAGTACAAAATATTTGACATTTAATATTTTAGTATTTAAAATATCTAATAAAGGAAATAGATTTTATAGTGAAAAAAGTGATAAATGGATCTTACAAAAACCTATTAATCTCAAAAACACTTAAAAAAATAAATTAAGTATCTATTTGGTGATCGTGGATCTGTGCTCTTTTTTTTTTCATTTTATTTTATCTACTTTAGATACATTACCCACATTATGATCACTCATTTATTAATGCAATCAATTATGAGTGAGCTAATAAGTGGACAAACTTAATTTTGTAAGTAACTTATTACTCTTTTTTTCTTGTGGGAAGTCAAACTTTTAAAAAGTCAAGTTTGTCCACTTATTAATTTACTGTAATAAATAAATGGCAGAAGTAACAATAATATTTCTCATTTCCCTAGTTCCCTAAGATACAAACTTTGTTCACTTCTTACAATAAATGAAATTCGACCTTTTGACCTATAGTATTTGGCGAGATGGTTTTTTAAGCATTATGGTTTATAATGATTGTTTAGGGTTTCAATCTTGGGCTTGGATAGTGAGTGCAATAAATAAATAAATAAATGGGACTTGGATAACTAATGCAATAAATAAATAAAGGGGACTTGGATAGCTAGTGCAATAAATAATCAACAAGAATATCTCTCATGCTTGTGGCCCATTATATAACAAATTCTCCTAGACTTCCTATAACAAATGAAATTATGACCTCTTAACTCATAGTATTTGTTTAAGTAGGTTCTTTATTTTACAATGGTTTCGAACAAATAGAGAATGAAATTTTTATAAATTTAATACACAAAATGTACAAAGCATCATTTAATATTAATAAATAAATTACACAAATAACAAGAAAATCTTTTATGTTCATAGCTTCATATTTTAACAATTTCTCAACTTCCTATAATAAAAAAAATTATAGCATTCTATTGGGTAGTATTTTTTTCCTATAATGAAAAACATTATGGCCTCTTATTGGGTAATATTTTTTCAAGTGATTTATTTAGCTTTATGATTTACAATGGTTGTTTAAGGTTTAAATCTTGGATAGATAATGCATCATTTTATCAGTCCAATAAATAAATTGTAAATTGCACAAGTAGCTAGATCTCTAATAACTCATCAGTTTATTAATGCAATAAATAAACTACACAAGTCCAATAAATAAATTGCACAAGTAACAAGATCTCTAATAACTCATCTTTTTTTTTAATGCAATAAATAAACTACACAAATAATAATAAGATCTCTATGATTTGAAATTAGACCAACTCATTTGTTTTTTACAATATCTAAAATATACCTTTCTATCCCAAAATATTTGTTTTGCTTTTTACAATATCTTTCTTTATTTTACAATGTTTGCTTAGTATGAACAGATAGAGAATGAAATTCTTATAAATTCAATACACAAAAGGTCCAAAGCATCATTTAACATCAATAAATAAATTACACAAATAACAAGAAAATCTATTATGTTCATAGCTTCATATTTTAACAACTTCTCCACTTCCTATAATGAAAAAAATTAAAATTATAGATCTTATTAGGTAGTATTTTTTCCTATAATAAAAAAAATTATGGCCTCTTATTGGGTAATATTTTTTCAAGTGATTTCTTTAACTTTAGGATTTACCATGGTTGTTTAAGCTTTATGTTGTAAAGCTTGGATAGCTAGTGCATTATTTTATCAGTCCAATAAATAAATTGCACAAGTAACAATATCTCTAATAACTCATCAGTTTATCAATGAAATAAATAAACTACACTTCCCATAAATAAATTGGACAAATAAGGCATCATTTTATCAGTCCAATAAATAAATTTGTCAAGTAATGCATCATTTTATCAGTCCAATAAATAAATTGTACAAGTACAAAGATCTCTAATAACTGATCAGATTATTAATGCAATAAATAAACTATACAAGTTCAATAAATAAATTGGACAAATAACAAGATCTCTAATAACTCATCCTTTTATTAATGCAATAAATAAACTATACAAATAACAATAAAATCCCACACAAGTCCAATAAAAAATTGGACAAGTAACAATATCTCTAATAACTCATTCTTTTATTAATGCAATAAATAAAATAAATTACACAAATAACAATAACATCCGTATGATTTGAAGTTAGACTAACTCCTCATTTTCTTTTTACAATATCTAAAATATACTTTTTGTCCCATAATATTTGTTAAGTAATTTATTTTTTTAATCTTATAATTCTCAATAATTATTTAAAACTCTTATTAAATTAAATTACTATTTTTCTAATTTCTTTAGAATTATTTTTAATTAAATAATAAATGAAATCATAACCTCTCAATCTGGCATAAATCATCCTGGTCTTTTAAATTAAATTAATGTTTTTCTGATTTCTTTCTAATTATTTTTTATTAAATAATAAATGAAATCATCACGTATCAATCTATCAATTGATCATCGTGGTCTTATAAATTCAATATGACCAAATGGAAAATGGAGTTCCTCTCCATTCAGGTCTGTGTTTTTGATCAGGCCAGGATTCTATTCCTTTGCGGAGTCTCAATAGGAGGTACAGTTAAACCCTAAGCCCTAAAATCAGCTTCTCCTCCTTAGTTTTGGGTTAGTCTTGTCTGTGATGGAAACGCGAGGCTCAGTAGGAGGTACATTTAAACCCTAAAATCAGCTTCTTCTCCTTAGTTTTGGATTAGTGTTGTCTCTGATGGAAGCGCGAGAGGTTAGATCATGCTCCGAGTTGCCAGATAGTTTGAAAGAAGAGATATTGAAGCGGTTGCCAGTTGAATGAATATGTAGGTTTTGCAGCGTTTGCCAACAATGGAATGCTTTCCTTACATCAACCCGATTCATAACTACCCAATGGGCTGATTTCCCTTCAAATAAAAAGCCATGGTTGGTTCTGTGCGACTTGGACTGTCGAATTCGTTGTTGGGCCTACTGCTTTTCCACAAGGATGTGGAAGCCTTACTTCTCCCTCCGCTTTATAAACAAATGGGTCTCTGATGCTTATTACCACGGATCAGCCACAGGCCTGTTGTTTGTCAACATACAGAAACAAAACGACCTAATTGTCTGCAATCCTCTCACAGGAAGGTCGGTAATGCTTCCCGCACCGTCATCCATGAGGGCATGGTCATACATGCTCGCGAAAGGCATAGTGGGAGGGCAGTATGATGGCGATCTACAGACTTACAAAGTGGTTGTAGTCTGCCAGGTTCCAAGGGACGAACAGGGAGCTGACACTGTTATACAAAGTGTTGAAATCTACGATTCGTCTGAGAAATCTTGGACCACCGCAAGGTATGTTCCTGACAGGGTGTTAGTAATGGGGCAAAGGATGGTTTTCAGTGACAGATACTTCTATTGTAAAGCCACCTTCGAGGACAATGTACGGACGCGGGGCATTACTGGTTTGAGCCTGCAAAACGACAGTTCCCTCTTTGCTCCGTTGCCACCGGACTTGGCTAATGGTAATATGTTCGATAACCTGGTTGCCTGAGGATCTAGGATTTTATTGATAGGGTGGGTATTGGAAAACGACAGTAGGATTTTACAGGAGGTACATATTTGGGAGCTTCAGAAGGTGAATGTGGACTCCCACATCGACGCATCGTGGTTGGAGATTGCAAGGATGCCTCCATTGATTCGCGAGGATGTAAAGAGGATTTGGCCTCTGGAGCGGTCTTTTCAGTTTGTAGGTGTGGGAGATTGTGTGTGCTTCAGAGGCCGTAGAAGTATGGAAGTGGCCGTTTACAGTTTAACTGAAAACTCGTGGAGTTGGCTTCCGAGCTGTCCTCTACAAGACGATAGCAGTGTCTCCAACAGTACATGGATTTATTCCTTTGAACCAAGGCCTGATATGAAAGTCAGTTGAACAATAAACGTATACATTCCTTGGTTCTGATATTGATATCAATCATTAAATCCACTGGTTGGGATTGCTGTCTAGGTAGGCTGAATCGATCAAGAATAAATTTAAACGTCTTTAGGGTTTACCAGTGAAACTTTTCAATATGTTATCTCTAGGCTCTGATCGATGTTATGTTTAGGGTCTGTCCACGGATTTTATCATTGCCGTCCCTCTAATCAGACTCGATCAAGCATGAATTGAAATGCTTTAGGGCATTTATGAGTTCCTAAACTGTTCATTGTGTTATCGTTTTCCATGTAGCATATTTGACCATGCATGAATTGAAATGTTTTTTCGAGACATATCAGGTAAAATGTTCACTGTGTACAATTAATCCTTAATTAATATTCAAGAAAAAGTTTCGTAAAGCTTTGAGAATTTTTTGCATAATGAAAATTTTCATTAATTGTTTTTTCAATTATACTTAATTGGATTTCAAAATCCAATTTTAATGACTTGTTTTAAAAGCCCAAAACGATTCACTATTTGAAACCACTCCACATAACAAAAATATTTATGGAATTAGTAACGTTTATTTTTCACTATTTGAACCCACTCCGGATAACTCGCGGATACAGGATTTATGGAATTAGTAACGTTTATTTGTGAAAAAAATGAGAAGATAATAATGTTTTTAGTATTTAGATGTATTCCATTGCAATCCTTTACAGTTATTGATATGTCTATAAACAGCATGGAACAACAAGTTGAATCGTATATCTTATTCAGGTTTTGCAGATACACTTGTTATTTCCCCTTGGCCAGCGTGCGCAATTACAGGTTCCGAGATTGAGCATTAAAGGAAAAAAATAAATTGAAAATAAATTAATAAATTTGAAAGTTATTTTAATTTCATTGGTAGAGAATAGAGTATTTTAAGTAATTATTAAATATTATTTTAGTTTATTTAGAAAATATTTCATTTTCAACATACATATTTTTAAATAACTTTTTGGAAATCCACTCTAATTATTTATCCTACATTTTTTATAAAATAGTCATTTTTATACAAGATATTATTAATGCTAGCAGGAAAAACCCCTTACTGTTACACCACGATTTACAATGTAGGGAGATCAATAATCATTTAAAAGTCTCATACTTCTCTAACAACCCCAAACATACTTCAGACTTACGCAAGAAAACAAAATGAAAAGGATCACGTAACTGTACCTTTACTCCACGTTCAGTGACGATCCTCTCGCATTTGAAGGCTTCGTTGACTGCAAACCTCGTTCCAAGGCCGACATGCATTCAAAGACACAAACAGAAAGCTACAAGCATACATTTCATACATAAATAAGGGTTAGAAGTTAGAATAAAAACATAAATCAAATGCAAACATTCCACACATCATGTTTTCAGACAGGAAAGGTACTTCTTTTATTGATAATACAACGATCACTTACAATCAAAGTCGGTTATTGCTCCACGAACATGGTGTGGGTTCCTCTTCACCAAGCTCCAAGTCCACCCCCCTATAGGTTCTCCTCTCAACCTTCTTCTTGTGAAGTATAATGGGTTTATGATGGAGGAAGGAAGGCAAATTGGGGAATTTTGAGGCAATTCTCACAAAATGGTTGCAAATGCTTGGGGCAAGGAGGGGATGTGAAACTGGTAGAGTTTCATTGTTCTTATGTTTCGATGTGGAATGAGACCTCAACACCTCCTTTTATATGACAAAAGGATGGTTATTCAGTTGGGTGACAGGCTATAGGCGGTGGATTAGTTGGGAAACTACCCAATAGTCCGTAATCTCAAAAAATTCCTTGCACCATTTTTTTTGTTGCAATTTTTGCAAGTATACGTGGGTTGTAGTGGTGCAAGATGCATACATATGTGGGTTGTAGTAGTGCAACAAGCATATGTACGAGGGAAGTATTGGTGTAGGGCTTGTACATCTTGAAAAAATGGGTTTTTTTAGAAGAGCAACTCAGTGATGGCTTGGAAAAAAATACAAGTAAGAGGGTCAAATGTGAGGTATGCATGTGTAGAGAAATTTAGGGCTATAACAGATGCCCTCTAATGTGTGAGGTCATAAGAGCATCTGATGGATGAAATACATTAGCAAATATTCACCAATGTACGAAATGAGTGAACTCGATACCATAGTTCGGGAGGTGCCATCTGCAAAAATAAAAATTGTCTCTCTCACGTGGGCATACCCATTATTTAGATGAAATAAATGATGGTGCCAATCAAATACAATGGAAATGCATGTCATATATGTTAAAATATGAATGGATCTGCTCGTTTTACCATTGACAATATCACTATTGTCACCCAACCATAGGCCAAAGCCACCCTCCGACCAGCTTAACCTCAATAGAGAATCATTCTGGAAGAAAACCCTAGGCTAGATAGACAAACAAAGGGTAGTGAAACTTTCCCCAACGATAGCACATCAAACAAGAGTTGATCAGATAGTCCAAACCCTAAACAAGAGATAGTCCAAGACAAGCGTGACCTGCTAGCTGCAACAACTACAATGACATCCCTCCTCCAAACTTGTGCACAAAATTGGGCATTGCAGTGCACACAAGTTTTGCTCTGCAATTCTAAGACTGACTGGCATAATGAAGACTGACCTCCTATATTTATAGTAATTATGGCTAACTGCCTGGGTCAACTTCTCATTTTGGGTATCTGTCTCTTCAGTATATATTATTTCTTCTCGCTCACTTCTTCTCTTGGAGGCTAATAACCTAATACAAGTTATCTTCTTGAGCTCACAAGTCTTCTAGGGTTATTAGCCAACTCATTAGGGTTTCTTCTTTCTTCTTGGAATATCCTATTCTCATGAGGTTTACACGTGGAGGTAAATACCTCCCGCAGCTACCATAATATCAACACTCCCTCCTAGCTAGGGAGGTATTACAGGTAATGGTCTTGAGAAAAAACATACCATTCACCCGGTAGCATCAATATAGTTGTATAGACTGTCTCATGACTAGGTCATGAGCACTATCGGTGTCATCAGTTGCATCATCTCTCGAAACCATACTCTATATGAGTAATTAGACATGATACTCACTCCACAGAGTGATACAAGAGCCATTCTTCTAATCTAGAAGAGTAAATGTACTGAACCATTCTCTGTCTCGAAAATCTTTGTTCATCGTTCATCTGGCTGATAATTATTTTCAACACTAGTGATAGTCTTCAAGGAAATCAGAACAATATCATTCAATAGAACACCACTATGTCTATCCATAGTAGTACACAACTACAATCCAGTGGTTCACTACCACACCAATTACCACATAGATACTTGATCAAACAGTGGAAAACATCCACCACAATAGTATACATCTAATGTATAGAGACATATAGTCTTCATAAAAATCATCTGATATCAACCTGCACAAAAACAATGTTATGATATAAACTAAATCATCTCGGCGATTCTTCCACTCACATCTGTGAGATCTTGGAAGAGAATCTTCCCTCAGAAGGTAAAACATCAATTATGAGCTATCTGGACTATTGTTCTCAAGCAAGGAAGAATAACTGTCATGGTTTCTGAGCCTGGACCATTCCCCACCCTGGGCCATTCCTTCGACACTAAACAAAGTGTAACCTGGAGAGAATGAGCCTTCCCTAAGGAATGTCTCTCCTTGATTGTTGAACGTGGACCATTCCTCCGACACTAAACAAAGTGAAACCTGGAGAGAATGAATCCACCCTAAGGAATGACTGTGCGGACCATTTCCCATGTTAACCACAAGAGGAAATGCCTGTCTTGCACCAACCTCCAAAATAGACCATTCCTCATGTTAACCATAATGAAAAATCGTTGTCCAGCGAGACGGGCCAGTCTTCTTGAGTAACCCTCAAGAAGAGACTGTCCTATCCCACTCCCCATGTTAACCACAATGGGAAGTCACTGTCTATGGTACATAAAAAATCTGGACCATTTTCCGAACTCAAAAATGTATGTCCGTCAGAAATCTCAATCCACTTTCCGAACTGGAAAGAATCTTCTCATCCTGGACCATTTTTTGAACTAAAAAATGATTTTCCATTAATCATTAATACATCGGTGCTCCCTCTCAACCTGGGAGTCATCTCTTCCTTTTTCAATAAGGAATTCATCTCCACGAGCTCCATGTTGAGTACACAAACTCTTTCATCTTGAATAGAAGCTTTACCAAAATGTCTCCTTATTTGCTCGTCTATGGAGATATGTATTGGAGAACCACTTTCTCCTTTCTGGACTTCATGATGGATAATGTAATGTTTGATTTTAAATGTACTTCAGTCTAGAACACTGGTTTTCTCTGAAGGCTTATTGTAGCTCTGATCAATAGAGTATATCGTTTATGGAAAAATTGGAACATATCCATGTGGCACTTCTTCTGTCATCATGAGATCTGATCTTCTAAGTAATCATCTTAATACAATATCTCTTTTATAGAAAATCTTCACCACGATTCTGTTGTGCACTAGAGGTTCTCCACCAAGTTATCTTCTTCCATCTTCATACAAGGGTCTCTTTTCGGTATGCCTCAAAAGTCTTGACGTTGCTCTTCATATGCTCTTGGTTCAATTTCTCTAGAGAACATTCTTTGGATTCATCTAATGTAGAACTCCAACCCATGGATATTGCGGATGATATAAAGACTGATGTAGAGGTATGTTTGGTTTACTGGAACAAGTAATCTTCATAGTCTTCTCCCTTCATCTAGGAGAACCTCTAGTTCTGGATCTTGCAATGCTTACATATATGCATTGTTCTTCATCACAAATTTCAGTTCCTCTGTTTGATTGCTTTTAGTGAGTTCATATCAGGCTGGTAATCTTGTGATTCTTTAATGATTGGTTGTTGTGGCTACTCTTTCTTTCTTGGAATCTTCATGTTCTTCCTAATGTTTTTCTTTAGCTCTTGGGTCCATGGAGTTTCTTATAAATTCCATGCCCTAAAGATTCCACTTCTTCCTTTCATTATAGAATCATGGATGTGGATGGAAAACCAGGGATACTTTAACAATTCTCTTCGAAGAAGACCTCTTCTGAGGTTGAACTGAATACGTATTGTCTTTCATGGCTGCTACCATGGATATATACTTCATCATCTTCAATGGATCATAGCATTAGCTCCCTCCTAGTCCTTGCTTCATGTATGAGTGCATATAATCAGCTCCCTCTGTCTAACAGAGTCCACGCTTCCATCTGCATCCTTATTGTCTTCTGCAATATATAATTGGCTCCCTTCGTCTAATAGAGTCCACGCTTCTATCTTATTGTCTTCTGCAAGACATCATAAGTATTTCTCCAATTTTCTCTTCTTCTAAGTCTCTTCATGATTGATTTTGATTTCGTCTTATCTTGCAATAGCTTCCACATGATTTGTTTGATGTATTTCATCCTTTCATGTGTATTATCTGACTTGTATAGTGATAGTAATCCTTATCTTGTTGTTCTTTTGTAAGTATAGTTCTTCTTGGAACATATTATCTTCTAAGAGATATATATACAAGATATGTACAAGAAATAAGAAGAGTATTGTTACCTTCAGAAGAAGAAGTCTCTTTCATCCTGCTTAGTCTTATTTATAGGTTCTTTTTCTTCGACAACTGATGCTTTGTGTTTCTCTTTCCTTTTCTTTAGCTGGGGACAATGATTCTTGTAGTGACCATACTCTCGACAGTTGAAGCATTGTATTTATGAAATATCTTTCTCTTGATTTGGCTTCCTCCTTGAACCAAACTTCCTTTTGTTCCTGAACTTCTTGAATCTTGATGTGAAGGCTTGATCATCGTAGTTATTTTGGGG
>SNQJ01S0003401.1:69184-81696 GCA_010110895.2 Picea sitchensis | reverse complement strand
TATTTAATCACAAATTCACTTATAATACTAAAATGAATAAAGTGGAAAATAATAATGTGAAACCCAAATGTATTTATGAAAATGGTATGATGGAAGGTTAATGGGATGATGAAATGTAAGGAATAATGAAGGGAAAGGTGGATGGAAATGTGACATTTCTGATTCTTAACATCCCCCCAAAATGAACGTGTTGCATTCAACTATGCATGGATATTCTAAAGAACCTTTGGCATTTTAACTTTGGTTTTGATTGATGATGTTTTTTTAATAAGGAATATTTCCAGGATTTGAAATACAGGAGTAGCGGCATGTAAAATACATGTGTAACAACACGTGAAATATGTGTAACAACATGTGAAATTTTCTTATGGTTGGTTCTTGTGTGACAACCATGAATACAAAGAATGTTGGTTCTTGTGTTAACAACATTCATTTCACTTATTGATTTTCATTCTGTAATAATTTAGCCATGTACTCACTGGAAATAATAAGCTATCAATGTGCATAAGAGAGAATCATTGAGTATAATAAATCATTTATCTTTATGAATCATGCCAATATGTATATCAATCGAAATTAAAAAAAGTGTAATAGGGGATCGTTGGAAAAGAAAAAAATTTAAACAATAAATGAGATGAAAATGGAGTGATAATAGTGGAAAAATGGAATATTGGTAGTGAATAGGTAGTGAATATATCCCCCACCCCAACTGAATCTATTGCATTCCCTCATGCAACTTAGTGTAGGTCATGGAAGGAAAGAGAGCATGGAGAGGAGATTTTCCAAAATATTCATGTCAACATATAAGAAATTGTGTGATTAAAGCTTAGAAACAACATGCCTCCACTCACCCAAAAAGTAGATGAACTATGAAATAGAAATGTAGTTGTTGTGGCTACTGGATCAGGAAAACGTGACTGGTGTTGTAGCTGCAACTGTTGTAACTGCTAGAGCAAAGAATATGTGACTGTGACTGTTGGAAGATGGAAGGTGTCACTATTGGAAGATCATGAAAATGTAACTGAGATTGTAGTTGCATTGTTGTACTATAACTATTGTAACTGCAACTACTGTAACTACTAAATCAGAGAATGTGAAGTGAAGGGATTTGAACTGTTGTTGATTAATAATGGAAAAAATGAAGTATGAAAGTGGACAATAGTAATATCATATATCTAAAGTCGTGTTGTTGTTAGTGCTGAGGCAGCTAGACAAAAGTATATAGTCTTCACCTGCTACAAACTCGATAGTACAATTCTAATCATGCGAAAGGATGCGTCGATTTCGAGCAAGAAGATAAATCATTGGATTATCGACCATTGATGAATGTCGTTAACCAATGCAAGACAACTCACCATTGATGTCAATGAGAGCCAAGGTACCTGAGTACATCTTGTGAAGTGTGAATGGATGTGTTGAGGTCGATCTACTTGCAAGATCTGATGATCAAGGGACATTGATGTATTCCCATGATAGTCAGCGAGAGAAATTTCCATTAAGGCATGCGAGCTTCAAGGTATTCAAAAGGAACTCTAGTATATATCCCAGATAATGTGTCAAAGTCGATGGGGCAAGACCATTGAAATGTGGACCTTAAGGAATCCCACATCAGTCAACACGATTTTGTAAAAATATTGGTAGGACTATAGATATAAAGATCTCACTAGCAACAGTGTTTATGGCAAGGAAATAAAGGCAATGTAATCATGAAAAGGGAACTTGACTTGTTTTATTGACAAGGAAAATAATCTAAGAAGGAAATGATGTATGCAAATCAGAAAGATAGGGATGTGTGAAGATATGATGGATAAGGCAATGGGAGATGGCTTCAACACCAGGATGACTAATCAACTTTGAAGGAGAAATGGGATAGTGTCACAGTATGAAATTTGGCAAAATGTTTCTATGTATCAATAAAATGTTTTTGTGTAACAACAAACATCAGGATGCACAAAAAGTTGTTGTGTATCACCAAAATGTTTTCTTTGTATCACCAAAATGTTTCTGTGTAAAAGAAAAGTGTTTCTGTGTAATAACAAACATTAGGATGCGCAAAACGTTTCTATGTATCAGCAAAATGTTTCTATTGAGTAACAACTCCTTCAAGATGTCTAGCAAAGCATGTGTTCTTTGAAGAATTTTTTGATTCTTGAAAATCACTGCAACATTAAAATTAGTCATCTCCGATCCTGCACAAATCTTATTACGAATCTTGCATGAAAACTGTGAGAATTTTGAAAAATGTATCATGCAGGAATAAGTACGAATGCGGTAAATCAAAGAAAATAGAATGCATTTTGATACTTGTTGTCATTGTGCTTGTTTCATCGTCGATCGCTGCGTGAAATGTCTTAATAAAAACAAATTAATGTTAAGCGTAAGAACATGTTATGATTTTAGGGATGTCCATTTGCAAATTGTATTTTTGTTTTTGTTTGTTTTTATTTTATGCTCTAACTATTTTCTATATATATATATATATATATAGTGTTTTTCAATTTTTAAATTTGTTTCTTTGTTTTTAGTGCTTTGTTTTATAACTAAACAAAACAAAAACATTCATATTTTTAAAATTCAATTTGTATTTCATTTATATTTAAAATACAATTTTAGCGCTTTGTCTTGAATGATTGTTAATTAATTGGTGCTAGAACATGAAAGAACCATGATCTGCTAAGGTCGACAATACAAGTCCAGGAAACACGTGCGTAACCCTAGATATGGATCGAAGGCTATTATTGATATCGACTTGTGGATATGGATAATCAAAATCTTTCCACCAACCATCGTAGAGATTTTCATCAGTTAAAAAAAAACCATCATAAAGTGGGTAAAAGAGATAATTTAGGGTTGCTTAGATGAAGTTAAAAAAAATGTCGCGTTTGGAGCTTCATATGTGCAGAATATGACTCTGGATTTAAGTGTATTCGACATGTATCATGGTTTCAATAAATGTTGATAAAGACAAATAACTAAAAATAAATAAAAATTGAACACCACCGGGGCTATACTTACATGATCTGGACTAGTGATAGTTGCATCATCTCCCATGTTTCTTTGAAAGGAGGTGTCGATCCCCACGTATTCTTTAAGAGTTGAAATATGAGTTCCATGTGAATATGACTTGTCCTACCGTGACACGATTCATGGAATGTTTTCCATGATTTCCTATACTAGAGAGTACTGATTTTGTTGGGTAGTGTGGGTTGCCTTCCTGCACAAACAGAAAGTCCCACTATGTCTGTGGGAGTGGGCCTCTATGTACACGCATTCTCTGAACTCCGGCCATAAATCCTTATAGACAGGCGTATTGTCATAACAATAATACCTGCCCAGAATTTGTTTGATAGCCTTGGTAGCCTCAACAACATGGTAATGAGGAATTGTGGAGAGAATATGGTGAGTCACATGGGTGTCATTTATGTGATGGGCGTTGATGATTCAAATTAGTATTTGTACGCAAATCCAATGTAAACCAATGAAATTCACCTCCAGAATGGAGGCTACCCTCCTTCATCATCGTCGATCTTAAAATAAGGATTGTGCCCAATCAGATGGAACCTTGCCATTGGTATGTGTATCTCAAACAATGAGGAAGTTTAACCAATAGAAACATCTAATTCCAAGAGAGACAACCTTGGCATACTACCCAATCTTCATTAATCGTGACATTGATCATGCAGATATATGGAGACATGGCCATTGTTGATTTGACAGTGAAATCATTGTGTGTGGGTGTATAAGTCCTGAGAAGATGCTCTGGATGTGTCTCTTCATTTCTTCTTAGGAGTCAATAAGAAGTTATACCAACCGGTCATGCTCGTAAGCATTGATAATACCAAAAGTGCACACAAATCCGAAGAAGATGTGAAGAGAGGTAGGTACATCCAATCTCTATTCATTATGCCACATCATGTAAAACAACAAACAACTGATTAATTTCAAATCTAAAAGAATATACAATCATCTTGAAGTGTGATTGGAGGGATATGTATTGTTTGTTTACTAATATAGGATTATGCATCCAATAAAACCATGTTGCCAATAATAGGCATGCCAACTAATCATTGTTTTTTAAGAAATCAGTTTTGATTCGATTTGAAAGATTTTTTTCAGATGAGGTGCATGATCGGAAAAAATGATTGCATCGTTAGGATTTGGGTAAAATAATTCAGTCAACAACCTAATTATAATTCTTGATATGAAGCTCAAATTAAACATGGAAATCAAGCAAGAAAATCACAACTTATTAATTATCAAAAAATATAAGATTTATCACATGATTTGCATTGTGATCCTCGTTCATTGGGAGACTAGGGTAGTTTTCTTATTATCACAAATCTGGGGATAGATCTCTAAAACAAAACTATTTTGTTGTTGTTGTGTTGCATTTTTTTTCAATGATAGCAGATAGAGAAGAGATCTCGGTTGAGTGGTTTTGAAGCATTCGAGGGTGTTGCATCTGGTGAAATGTATGGATCAAGAGTTTGCATAGAATTACTGCAGGTTTTATATGGTCAGTGCAACTCAATCAAGACCAAGTGAGACACACATTTTTAGCATGGAAGGATGCAGGCAAAAGATGACATTGTTGCCATTCAAACCAAAAAAATGGACGAGACTGTTAGTTTAAAAAAATGAGAAGAGTGCAGGCATGACACTATCAATCAGAGTTACAGCAAAAAAGCCATTGTTTCAGCCAGTAAAATTCCACTATAACAACATGTAAAATTTTGTTGTATCAGCATGCTTTAACAACATGTAAAGTTTTCGTTGTATTGGCATGTTGTAACAACATGAAAAAATTTAACTATAACAAGATGTATAATTTCACTGTCTCAGCGCATAAAAAAAAAATTGTTTTGTTCTTATTTGTCTAATGTTTTTTTTTTATGTTTACTGCTAGGCATGTTTGCAAAAACATTCATTCTTGAAATCAAAATCATCCCTATTTTTTGATCCTCGCGATCGCACGAAGCGTGAAGGAGAGCATATTTATTCTAAAACAAAAGAAAACTGGAAATAAAAATCCTACCTACTCTATGCTAATTAGAATTAAAATTATTTACGTGTAGGCAAATTTCCAGTGGAGCCTTTCACATAACAGTAACAACAATATGTTCAGTGGTAATTTTTCAAATGAATAATGGAAATATTCAAGAGTGAATGAATCTAGTTGTTGTGACTACAAATTAACAAAATTAAGAGAAAAATTAAAAGAATCTAACCTGGTAGTCGTTTGAAACCATCGTTCGATATAGCTTTTGTAGGCATATTTTTCCTCTCTTAGATCATGTTGAAGCTCCCCATTTTCCTCGTCAATTTCCTCAGATGATGATTCCTCAATCGTTTCTGGAGGAGTATTTAAGCTATGGGCTACTGTCAAGATATCTTCTTCTTGGGAAGAAGAAATCCCATCTTTCACAAGGATCTGAGTGAGTTGTTCCAAGATGATACTCATAGTTAAATCATATTGCAAAAGGGGTTCTTACAACATCTAAAACAAAATAAAAAAAATGAAAATCACACTTGTCGAAACACATGAAAACCTCTTCGCAGTTGCAAAAATTGAAATTGCAGAAATTGAATTGCTAGAATTGAAACTGTAGAAATTGAAACACTCCCTACATGCCCTTACCCATATGTCACCTCAGATTTAGGAGCATGAATAATCAAACTAAACCTCAATCCATCATTCTTCCCCGACAATGGCACCAAAATGTTAGGCATAAATATTGTCATTTTAATTTCGTTGTAGTACTTTCCCAACTATTTAATTTGTCAATCTGAGGTTTGTGGATTACGAAGCACATGCACTATATATGAAGGACTGAAGTAGAATTAGTCTAATATAAATTGTTGAAATGAAATTAGTGTAGGGAAACATTAAAAGACTAACTAGGAAAGCAGAAAATTAATCTAGGAAAGCAATACAACATGTGAACAGTTGAATGACAAAAGACATATGTGAGCTCACATAATAAATCAATCTCAAATTATATTACAAGAATCAAATGACAAAGAATGAAATAATAACAATGAAAGAATCAAATCTAAGAATCCCCTTCTCCTAATTACAAGACTAAATTATGAATTGCATCCCCCCTCATGAAGAGAGAGCACTCTCTTATATACATGAGTGTCATAATTACAGATCCATTATTCTCTCAACCACTCTCAACTACTTTCCCATTATTACAAGATATGATCCCTTCAAATACTGCACACATCTCTCTCATATCTTATATAAGATATGCCAACCAAATCTTCCAGGATCTTCTCCTTGAGCTTAACTTCAAATCTCTTTGTAATTCGAATTTGAGGATAGTTTGTGAATTTTGACTTTGTTGAAATATTCAAATATGCCTGCACACATCATCAAACTCATCCAACCTTAATATATAATGAAAATATGTTAATTTCTAATATTTAATCACAAATTCACTTTTAATACTAAAATGAATAAAGTGGAATATAATAATGTGAAACCCAAATGTATTTATGAAAATGGTATGATGGAAGGTTAATGGGATGATGAAATGTAAGGAAAAATGAAGGGAAAGGTGGATGAAAATGTGAAATTTATGGGTTCTAACATTAAGGTGCCTCAACAAGAGGATTAGGGTTTATGTAACTACACCTTCTAGTAACCCTATCGGTAGTTCTATGGTGACTTCTTTTGCTAGAAACCCGGCGACAGTTATTCAACAAGCTTAATATCCTAACGACTATGTTTTCTTCTAGTAGTTAGACTGAATGAAGGAGGTGTGGGTCCATAACCTATTATAATATGAATGGATGTGATCATTTTATCATTGACAGTATCACTATTGTCACCCAAACATAGGCCGAAGCTACCCTCCAAGCACCTTAACCTTGACTGAGAATCATTTTGGAAGCAAACCCTAGGCTAGATAACCAAACAAAGGGTAGCGCACCTTTCCCCAAGGATAGGGAATCAAACAATAGCTAATCACATATTCCAAACACTAACCAAGAGATAGTCCAAGCCAAATGTGATCTGCTAGCTGCAACAACTGCAATGGAAGCTCTCCTCGAAACCTGTGAAAAAAATTGGGCCCTGCAGTGTGCACAAGTGTTTCTCTACAATTATGAGTTTACCTGGTAGAATGAAGACTGGCCTCATGTATTTATAGTAATTTTGGCTAACTCCCTGGGCCGAATTCTCATTCTAGGTATCTGTCTGTTCAGTATATATTATTTCTTCTGGCCAAATTCTTGTCTTGGAGGCTAATAGGCTAATACAAGTTATCTTCTTGAGCTGACAAGCCTTCTAGGGTTATTAGCCAACTCATTAGGGTTTCTTATTGCTTCCAGAAAATATCCTATTCTCGTCGGGTTTACATGTGGAGGTAAATACCTCCTGTAGCTACCATAATATCAACAAGATAACTATGTAGCCAAAATCAATACACAATGGATCTACATCTAAAAATAAAATATATATAAGTATAGTATCCTTATTCAAGAAGCCAATACCGTCTGATAGCTCTAGATGAGGTCTTCAGATCTCGAGCAACAACTTCAAGATCTTCAAAACTCAGATAGGAGTACAATGTGAGTGTATGACTTCACCACCTAGGGGTCTTCGATGGCTCATTGGGAAAATAAAAGAGGATGTTGATGATTAGGAAGAGAACTTCATTGATTTCAAACAATGACTTGATCGGACTTTTGGGATGGTTGGTCATGAAGGAAAGAGACAAAATGCAGAAAGACTGACTAAGGTTGGGTGAAACTTCCCTTGGGCAAGAGCACGATGGATAATCATACTCAGACAGCATGACATTGACATAAGTTCATGATGCAAGAGGCAACACAAACTCTCCATGTGTTTGGAAGAGTAACCAAATGGAGGAGGATAGAGCTCTATGTAGAGCGAACAACTTCCTAAGGTTTTCTTAGATCCAAATGCTTGATGGAAAAATAGAAGGATGTGTTTTGTCCAAGCGAGACTCATTGTGCTACCAAAAAAGAATATATATTTCCCATCCCCTCTTTTTGGGTTTATTTTTTGTTTTTTTGTCTTTTTCTAATTTTTAAAAGCTTGAAAAATAATAAAAGAATGCTACGCTTCAAAGGAGGAATGAGTGTCACAATAATACTATTTCCAAACGCAAGTAACACACTATTTCTCAGAGAAATGAGACATGTGCAAGAAAAGGACACTCGGGGAAAATTCCTCCATGGGTCATGGTGTCAGGTCGCAGAGGCAAACTGCTTCAAGTATTGTGTATAAGGTATTCTTTAAAGGTTAAATTGAGAGAAACATGGAGTCAACATTAGGCCAAAGATGTAGATATGAAAATGTGATTAGCAAGACACAATGAAGCCCCTTTCAATGTATTTTTAACGACCAAGAGAAGGTAAGCTCGGTAGTTTTTTCACGTTTAGAGAGTCTGAAAAAACATAAAAGAAGACTCCATTGGGTACCTTTTTTGGAAATAGTCTAGTCAGTTTGAAAAAGGGGTAAAATAGCACCGAAAAGACGTATATTCAAAACCATTTTAACAAGTGTGACATAGACAATATCACTCGATAATATTTTCAATTTTAAGGTGTCTGAAAAGAGATTAACTATGGATTCACTTCCTTTTTCTAGATTTAGTCTCCTTAGCCCGAAAAAGTATAAAATTTACTGAGGAGAACTCTCTCAATGAGACAAATCTCTCGAGGTGTACATTTTTCCTCCATAATCTATAGGCTGGAAAAAGGTAAAATCATGCCAGTAGATGTTCTTCTAGACCAATTTAATAAGTGTGAAAGAACAAGGTCACTCGATGATCTTTTCAATTTTAGGGAATTTGAAAATTTCTTAACTATGGACTCCGTGGGGGTCCTTTTTCATAAGTAATATCCAAGGCCCGAAAAAGGTGATAAACCAAAAACAAGTAGAATGTTCCTTTTTCGTAAATTTAGTCCCTCGGGCACAAAAAAGGGTTAAACGTATACTTGAGAATACTCTTCTAGCAAACCAAAGATCCTAGAGTATACCTTTGTTCGTAAAATTGATCATCCGGACTGAAAAATGGGTTAACTGCCAATGGATAGACGTGCCCCCAATTTTCAGTTTGGTGAGTGTGAAGGAAAAAAAGATCACTCAACAATATTTTCATGTTTAGAGAGTCTGAAAAGGGCTTAAATAAGACTCCAAGAGGCTACTTTTCTCAGTTAATATAGACAAGATTGAAAATCATAAATGTAGTCTCATCAGATGTTGCTTTGGGATTTCAAAGTGAGCTTGAAAGTAAACAAAATATGCTAATTTTTGGGAGTCCCGAAGTTGAGGCCAAGAGCAATGATGCATCAAACGAATGAGGATCAATATCATAATCATGACATGAATACCAAGGAATCCTGAGCCTAAAGTCATTCGAGACAGCATGGACGACAAAATGCAACAAGGCTCTATCTAGGGCATCCATGTAAAGGTAGGCTCTACCACCTAATCACGACACTTATAAAACAACAAATATCGTTTTGTGTTGCACTTCAGTGGGATCGGTCCTATGGAAAAGAGAAAAATACAATGAGATGCAGAAAGTGGAGGTGGAATCCTAACTTATATGCAAAAAGTTGGAAAAATGAATTTTGCGAAAGGACTTTTAAAAGTGACCCATCTCCCAAAAATGTTACCAAACCAAAAGGCAAAGTGCATCGTAACATCCAATAAGAAAATCAAGGACTGAGTTAAATGATTTTCAAGCCAAAAAAAATGACAAAAGGGTTAAAAAAAGTGGCAAAAAGGGCCAAATAGTCTATAAAGAGAAGCTCACAACTCATTTTCACCATTCCAATTTGAAAATTAACCAAAAGCTAAACAAAAGCCTTTTCTAAAAGAGTTGATTTCTGGAGCTTCAGAGGACTAAACAAACTTCTTCTCAGACCAAGTAGTATAAACTCATCCCTCTTGCATTCCAATACTTCAATTATGCCTAGTTTTTAGTTTTATGGGGGCGCACCCTCTTAAAAAAGGGCGGCCCCATGTGTACGCGTGATGTCCAAGGACAACCGGCGTATGTATGTAGACAAAGAATAGTCTTCCATCATACATATGTGATTGTGTCTAAGACAACCCATGTACACCCTCAAAAGTGTGGAAAAGATCAAAATGCAAGAGCTAACTCCCCTTTGAATTGTCCTGGAATGGGAAATCGATATCTTGGTTGATAAAGACGATGTTTCTATCACCACATTGAAACAATGTGGGTTATGTAAGTTCTACTGATGTTCGTTCATGAGGGCACAACCCATGCTACTAAATGCATTGGTGGATTATTGGCCCCTTAATGTAGAGGCGTTCATTCTTGAGGGGAAATCGTTGAATCCAATGAATGAAGACATATATTTCTTGATTGTCCTCTCAAGGAGAAGGGAACCCATCAATCTGCATACATTCACCCCTAGGCCCTTAAACATCGCCAACTACATCGGGATGCATTGCAAGTCCAACACTAAGAAAGTAGGTTCTCAGGTTCCCATTCACAAGATCACTCAACAATATTTTCATGTTTAGAGAATCTGAAAAGGGCTTAAATAAGACTCCAAGAGGTTACGTTTCTCAGTTAATACAAACAAGATTGAAAATCATAAATGTAGTCCCATCGGATGTTGCTTTGGGATTTCAAAGTGAGCTTGAAAGTAAACAAAATATGCTAATTTTTGGGAGTCCCGAGGTTGAGGCCAAGAGTGATGATGCATAAAATGAATGAGGCTCAATCTCATAATCATGACATGATTACCAAGGAATCCTGAGCCTAAAGTCATTCAAGACAGCATGGACAACAAAATGCAACAAGGCTCTATCTAGGGAATCCATGTAAAGGTAGGCTCTACCACCTAATCACGACACTTATAAAACAACAAATATGGTTCTATGTTTCACTTCAGTGGGATTGGTCCTATGGAAAAGAAAAAAATACAATGAGATGCAGAAAGTGGAGGTGGAATCCTAACTTATATGCAAAAAGTTGGAAAAATGACTTTTTCCAAAGGACTTTTAAAAGTGACCCATCTCCCAAAAATGTTACCAAACCAAAAGGCAAAGTGCATCGTAACATCCAATAAGAAACTCAAGGACCGATTTAAATGATTTTCAAGCCAAAAAACAATGACAAAAGGGTTAAAAAAAGTGGAAAAAAGGGCCAATAAAGTCTATAAATAGAATCTCACAACTCATTTTCACCATTGCAATTTGAAAATTAACCAAAAGGTAAACAAAAGCCTTTTCTAAAATAGTTGATTTCTGGAGCTTCAGAGGACTAAACAAACTTCTTCTCAGTCCAAGTAGTATAAACCCATCCCTCTTTCATTCCAATACTTCAATTATGCATAGTTTTTAGTTTTTTGGGGGCGCGCCCTCTTAAAAAAGGGTGGCCCCACATGTACACGTGATGTCCAAGGACAACCTGTGTATGTATGTAGACAAAGAATAGTCTACCATCATACATATGTGACTGTGTCTAAGGCAACCCACGTACACCCTCAAAAGTGTGGAAAAGGTCAAAATGCAAGAGCTAACTCCCCTTTGAATTGTCCTGGAATGGGATGTATGTCCACTGGAGGGATAGGAAACACCAGGAAATTGATATCTTGGTCAATGAAGACGCTATTTCTATCACCACATTGAAACAATGTGGGCTATGGAAGTTCTACCGGTGTTCGTTCATGAGGGCACAACCCAGGCTACTAAATGCCTTGGTGGATTCTTAGCCCCTTAATGTAGAGGCATTCATTCTTGATGGGAAATCATTGACTCCAAGGAGAGGGGAACCCGTCAATCTATGTACATTCACCCCTAGGCCCTTAAACATCACCAACTACATCGGGATGCATTGCAAGTCCAACACTAAGAAAGTAGGTTCTCAGGTTCCCATCCACAAGATCACAAACGTGTCACTGAAGGTGATCATTTTTCTTATTGGGAGGATCACTAGATCCGCGGCCCTACAAAAGGATTCCCGAGAGCACATGTATTGTGACATGCAGTGCCTAGATGCATGAATATTTGACTATATCATGACCATGCTTGATTGCATGAAGAGGCATCTCACAGAGTGTTGAGAGCGTAGCAACAAGAACTTCAGGTTCAATACCATTTTTTTCTCATTATTATTTGAGAGGGTACGCAGTATGAGCCCGAGAGAGATGATATGGGGGCATGTGGCCTCCTTCCCAACAACGCTCGGGGGACCTCCCTCCGGAGAGGATGAGATAATTTTGAGATGGGTGGAGTGGAACCTCACCGCGCTCACTCGTGTAGTTCCCATGGCCGAGATCGAGGATCTCCTGCCATCCATGTAGCCTCATGTAGTTGGGGTGCCACGGACTTGGTTCCAACTCTTATGGCATTTGGAAAACACCTTCGTTCACTACAGCAGGGCCAATAGGATCCAAGCTTAGATATGATGGAATCATTATGTGCCGGGGGCACCCTTTTTTTGTGTTTTTGAGGTTATAAGCCTCGTGATGTATATTGTATTATTATTTTT
>SNQJ01S0003401.1:10911-62683 GCA_010110895.2 Picea sitchensis | reverse complement strand
TTGCATATATTCCTCACCACTAATAGATATGATCATTCAAAACAGAGAAAGGAAAAGATTCCAGTTCGGATTTAACAGATACATGAAATCAATCCAACATAGCCATTTATAATAGAAAGGGGTATATCTACATATTTGAATCCAATCCGTGGGAAGACAAAGGGAATAGCCACGTTCCTCCCAATCGTAGAACAGGGCGGCCAAAACTACTTTCCCCATTCACCCCCTAGCCTGACCATGAATCAATGAGGGCAAACTTGAAGACTCCTCAGCAATAATTCCAATTTTTTTTTAGCAGTTATCCCCTTGCCTCACACTTTCTTGGCAGTTCTCATAACAGCAAGAGAATTTGCCATTCTTTCCCAGCATACTTGGTAGCATCCTGCCTCCTCGCATATGTTATTTATCAATTTTTTCCCAGGTCTTTTTCCCTCCTTTGGGGATTTTCGCAACTCTCTTAATCCTTGATTTTCATGGGCTTCCAGTGGCCAAATCTCTGATTTTCCACTTCTCATAATCAATCCAGAGGCAGCTCCAACATGTTCCCCACTCATGCAGTCATGGTCAACTAATTTTAACATGGTTGCTCCATTTGTCCTCCTGCAATTAATATAAATATTTTGTTGTGATACAAGTGTCATAGTCAAATAGTTAGTTGAGTCCAAACATATCTCTGCCGAACAGTCACAATAATTAAATACAATTATTAAATTCGAAATTCAGAATTTCCATAAATGGCAAAACAATTCTAGATTCAAATTTGCCAAAAACGAAAAATAAATTTCAAGCATACAAAAATAAAATATTTTATTTTTAGGGATGTCACATTCTTTCCCCCTTCAATAAAACACTTTCCTCAGTGTCTGTTCCTTTCTTGGAACAGGATTGGATGAGATTTCTACAAATCTCCCTCCAATTTGCAAGTGGCCTCCTCAGGACTAAAGTGCTTCCATTGCACCTTTACCTGAGTGATGACTCTGTTCTAAAGTGTAATTTCTCTCCAATCCAGAATGTGCAGGGGTTCCACCTAGAACTTGCCTTCGGGTTCCACCTACACCAAGTTCCAATAAATCATATGAGTAGGGTCATGAACATAATTTTTCAACAAAGATACATGAAATACATTATGAATTCTTAGATTAGCTAGAACTGCAAGTTGATATGCTATGGGTCCAACTCGAGCTAGTATCTTGAAGGGCCCAGAAAACCTAGGTGCCAACTTGGCACAGTTCCCTAGCTTCAACAAGATTTTTTGGGCTTTGAACTTCAAATAAACATGGTCTCCCCCTTGAAATTCCAAGTGTCTTCTCTTCTGATCTGCATATCTCTTATGTCTGTCCCGTGCTTCTTTCAAGTTCTGTTGTACCTTCCTTACCATTTTCTCCATTTCTTAGAGCATCTTTGGTCCAACTATGTGTCTGTCAGCTGGGTTATCCCAGCTAATTGGAGTTGTAGACTTTCTGTTGTACAATATTTCGAAAGGGCTCAACTTAGCCGAAGTTTGGTACCCGTTGTTATATGCAAATTTTACCAAGTGTAGGTAGTCTTCCCATTTGTTCGGCTTTGTTCTTACATACATGCATAGCATATCCTCTATGATTTGATTTGTCCTTTTGGTATGTCCATCCTTTTGTTGATGATAACTCATACTGAAATTCAAATTAGTATTTAGCCCTGCAAACAATTCCTTCCAAAAAGCGGATGTGAATTTTACGTCTCTATCAGAAATCACCATTTTGGGAACACCATGCAGTCTAAAAATTTATTTCATGAATATTTCAACAATATTAATATCTTTAAAAGTAGACTTTACAGGAATAAAGTGTGCAAACTTATTGAGTTTATCGATTACAGCCATGATAGAATCATTTTGTTTCTAAGTTTTAGGCAAACCTGTTTTAAATTCTAGTGATATGGTCTCCCATTTCCATTCTGGTACTAGTAATGGCTGTAACAGGTCGGCTAGATGTTGGTGTTCAACCTTAACTCACTCATAATCTTGGCACCTAGCCAGGTACTCTGATGTTTCTCCCTTCATGTTAGGCCAGTAAAATAGTTTTATGAGTGTTGTTATTGTTTTCTGGTAATCTAGATGGCCAAAATACGGGTTCTTACGCACTTCGTCTAAAATGGTTAATTTTAGCTTTGTTGAATCTGGTATGTAAAGTCTATTTTTAAATCTTAATATCCCCTTCTTGTCGATACTTATATCTGGTTTATCTGAGTTTGTGATATTGTTTTGAAATTCTGCCATCATCTTAGTGTAATTTTCGTCGTTATTACCTGTCGTTTTTTGTCTTTGTTCCAGGTCACTTTCTGCTCTGTTGATATTTATCTCAAATAACCCATGGACTCTTATTCTTAAATAATCTTCTACTTTATTTTCCTTACCCTTGATATGTCTGACTTGGAAGTCAAATTTGATTAGGAAAGCTAGTCACCTTGCTTGTCTTGCATTAAGGTCTTCTTGGTTAAACATATATTTCACCCCGCTATTATCCGTCAATAGTAAGAATTTTCTGCTCATTATATAGTGTTGCCACATTTTTAAGGCATGTATTAGTGTTGCCAATTCTAAGTCATGAGTGACATAATTTCGCTCGTGTTATTTTAATTTCTGGGACTCATAACAAATCACGTGCCCTTCCTGAGTTAGAACACCACCTAGTCCCTCTTTACTCGCATCAACGCATACTATGAAGTCTTTATCTAGGTCTGCTACCTTCAAAATGGGCGTTGATGTCAATAATTATTTTAACTTATTAAAACTTTATTGACACTTTTGCGATCAGTTAAACCTTGTTCCTTTCTTCTGTAATGACGTGATACGGTAGGCTATCTTGGAGAACCCTTCTATAAATCTGCGATAATATCCGGTGATTCCCATGAATGACCGGATATCTGCCACATCCTTAGGTATTGGCCATTCCATAATGGATTTTATCTTTTTTGGATATACGAGAATACCTTCCAAGTAAATGGTGTGTCCTAAGTATTGTATTTCTTTTTGATAAAAATCACATTTATCGAATTTTGTGTATAGCTTGTGTTTCCTTAGTGTTTGCAGAACTATTCTTAGGTGTTCATCATGTTCCTCCTCCGTTTTAGGATAGACCAGAATATCATTGATAAATACTACTACGAAATTATCTAAGTATTGGATGAAAATGTTGTTCATCAAACACATAAATGTGGCTGGTGCATTAGTGAGTCCGAAAGGTATGACTACAAACTCATAGTGTCTGTATCTTCTATGGAAAGTTATTTTGTTTATGTCCTGGTCCTTTATCCTAACTTGATGATAACTAGATCGTAAATCTAATTTTGAGAAGATCTTGGCCCCACCAACTTGATCGAACAGATCATTTATCCTGGGTAAGGGGTATTTGTTCTTAATGGTAACTTTGTTCAGTTGTCTATAATCGATACATAGTCTTAGAGTATCATCTTTCTTTTTCAAAAAGAGGACTGGGGCTCCCCATGGCGAGACACTTGGTCTGATATACTTTTTGTCCAACAATTCCTGTAATTGTATTTTTAATTTAGTCAGTTCTGGTAGATTCATTCAGTAGGGTGCTTTTGAGATAGGGGTTGATCCGGCTAGTAAGTCTATGGAGAAATCTGTTTCTCTCCTAGGAGGAAATTCTAGTATCTCATCAACAAACATGTCTCTGAATTCACATAGGACAACAAAGTCTTCTAACTTGGGCTTATATTATTTTTCTAATAGATTTGTTACTTGGATGGAGTAAACTTGACATTCCTTTCAAATACTTTTCTTGAATTGCATCGCTGATACTTGTCTGACTGACACAGGTTTTGGTATTCCTTGGGCTGTTCTAACAGTGCCAAAATTATCTTTATAGCTATCTTTGTATAACAATCCAGGACTTCTTTGTGTTGTTCCAACCAATCCATCTCGATAATCATATCATAAGATCCCATTGGTAGGATTTTTAGATTGGTCCTTATCTTTTGACCATCTAAGCTGAACTCAAGATCAAAAATAAAGTTAACTACTTTTCTTTTAGAAGTTGTTGCTAGTTGTACAAGCCAAGATTTTTCGTCCTTTTGTTTCTTAAGTTTATTCAACTCTACTATATCAGGAGTAATATAACTTAACGTATCTCCAGGGTCAACTAAAACATAAATTCGAGTGTCATGGATTTTACCTTCGATTTCTACCACCGAGGACTAGTGGTCAGCTTGTTGACCATCTATGGATGCATTTATCTGATGTAGACTTATACTCATGTCTCCCACTGTCGAGTCTTCCTGCAAGTTGTGAACAATAGTTATGTTTGCTGCAATTAAACGTGGACAGTTCCTCCTTAGATGAGACTCTCCACACTCCCAACACTTTAGTGGTTCGTGGGAGTTGTCCCCAAACTTCTTCATTCCCAGGTTCACTGGTTTACCACTACCTTTCGTATTCAGATGATTGGAGTGAAAATCCTTCCTTGGGAAAATTTTTGCTGCATTCTGATAAGGAGCTGGTTGGTATCCCTTCTTCCACTGGTGCATTCCATCTTGCTTCTTAATTTTCCAGGTCTTAGGAAACTCTACCCACTGTTTATATTGGTCATACCACATTCGTGCCTTTATGAATGCCTCACTCAAGGATTTGAGGTTGTCAAACTCAATTATGTCCCTGTAGGACTATGGTAAACAGCTTAAGAATCACTGGATTTTTACTTTATCCTCCCGGATGTATGGTACGAACCTTAGAAGTTCCAAAAATTTATTTATAAGGTCATCGATCATCATTTTTCCAAGTCGTAATTCATAAAATTCTTTTGTATTCCTTTCATAATAGCTTTCAGAAAGGTATTGTTTCTTGAAATACTTCTTGAAGTCGAAACATTCCAACTGTTTCTCCTTTAGGCCCTTGGCTAGTTTCAGGTCCTTCCACCAGATGTTGGCCTTCCCTTTCAGATTGTAGATGGCCATTCTGACCTTCATGTTACTGAAATAGTTGTAGATTTGGAAGTATTTTTTTATGTCCAACAAACTTGCATCAGTTTCTTCTCCTGTCCTAGATTCTCCATCAAAAGTAGTTGGTTTAATCTTTTTAAATTCTCCTTCAAGGTGGTCAGTTTGTTTTCTTTTTTTGTCTAGTATGGTTTTGTCTTCAGCTGAAGGTGTCCCTTCAGATGAACTATCTCCTTTTTCTATCTTTCCACCAGAATTCTTGGAGTCCCTTTTGCTGACCTCTTCCTCATGGTTATCATCTTTTGGGCTCTTCTTGGTTATTATACTACACAGTAGGACTTCATTTATCTCTTGTTGTTCCTGCTATGCCTTCTTCAATTTTTCGTTATCGTCCTTGAAAACCTGTAGTTCAACAATAAGGTTCCTCATTGTTTCCAACACCTCCGTGGGTGAGCTTCCATCACTGTTATGTCTTAGATCTCTAGGAGGTCCTTGTTGTGGATTCTCTTCCACCTTGATTTTTGCACCTTCTTGAGCTGCCATTATTCAACACAAAATAGAAAAGATTTATGTTTGTAATCCATAAGATTTATTAGTTTTTCCATAAATTAGAATATGTACTAAGCAATTAATGTGGTCCTATTCAGGCCTAGTGTTGTAACGTTTTCTCTGATACCATATGTAATGTACCTCAAAAACTGTCACAAAAAAAAAAAAAGTTGTTGGTACATTTATCCATGAAAAGATTCGAGATTTCAAGCAAGTAAGCTTTCTGTTATAAGGCTTGAGTCTGAAAGTTTGTTAAAATCCTTACTGTCATCGGCTGTCCTTACCATTCAACTTAAAGTTTCCTAATCGACGATATAAAAAGTGTTTACTCATCACTTCAATGTTTATCTAAGATCCTGTAATTTATAATTACTTTTCTATCTATTTGTATCTATAACACTACCACGGTCTTAACAATACAAGCAAATTTGGGATTTTATGACCAAATCCTTACATACCATATGTTTGAGATACAAACGACTTGTAATACGGTCTATTACTTCCATACCTCTATCCGGAATGAAGACTCTTCAACATTCTTTTACTGGTCCATTCATTACACTACTAGAGTTTTTCCTATAACAAACATTCCTACCATGGTACTACAATTAAAAATGGAGGTTAATCAAGTTTCGATGATTACTAATGCCAAACAACACAACAAACCACGCTATTTTTCCAAGATACAAAATACGAAGAGACTGTGGGCCCAACACTTCGGGGGTTTCGGGGTTTTGAGAGTACAACAACCCACCATCAACACACAACAACTCTCGAAAATGCAAAAGGTGACCAACATTTCAGGATTTCAAAGTTCTGGGTTTCGCGAGTAAAACACCCAAACATCTACACACAACAACTCCCGAAATCGGGAAAATTGACCAGCATTTCTGGATTTCAGAGTTCAGAATTTTGCGAGTATAGATGCCAAACATCCACACTCAACAACTCCCGAAATCGTGAAAGTGACTAGTATTTTGGGATTTCGGAGTTCGAGATCCCACGACCTCAAAAGCCAAAACATCAAACACAAACAATTCCCAAAATTGCGAAAAAATAAAGGAACGTGGAACTAACATTTCCGGATTCTGAGATTCGGGGTTTCAGTGTTTCAAATACCAAACAACGACACACAACAACTTCCGAAATGAGAAAAATTCCCAACACTTCAGGATTTCGGGGTTCGGAATCCCGCGACTTCCAAAAGCCAAAATATCAAACACAAACAATTCCCAAAATTGTGAAAAATAAGGGAACGTGGAACTAAAAATTTTTGGGATTTCGGGATTCATTGTTTCAAGGTTTCAAATACCAAACAACAACAGACAACAACTTTCGAAATGTGAAAAATTCCTAGCACTTTGGGATTTTGGGGTTCAGAATCCCACGACTTCCAAAAGCCAAAACATCAAACACAAACAATTCCTGAAATTGCGAAAAAATAAGGGAACGCATAACTAACAATTTTTAGGATTTCAAGATTCTGGGTTTTGGGGTTTCAAATACCAAACAACAACACTCAACAACTTTCGAAAAGTGAAAAGGAAAAGGTTGAACTAACACTTTGGGGTTTCGGGACTCAGAACTTCATGAGTTCAGTGTCTATACATCAACATATACAAACCCCTGAAAAGCGAGAAAGGAAAGGTAGGACCTGCACTTCGAGGTTTCGGGGTTCGGGGTTTCGTGATTCCAAATAACCAAACCTCACCTGCAAAAAATTTCGAAATGCGAAAAAGGGAAAGTTGACTTGCACTTCTGGGTTTCACAATTTTCTAAATTCGTCATAGACCTTAACCATGAAAAGGATAGGCCGTTTTAAACAAAAGAAGGAAAGCATAAAATCTCCTGATATGCATCAATTCTCAAGAGTGTTTGGCATCTGATAATCAAAAGGGGTTTTCCAGATCTCTTTAATTTTTCAAACATTGTTTTTATTGGTGTTATTAATTCCATTCTATGAGACAGTAGGTGTAGAAGGATTCAATATCTGTTATCTACCAGAATTACGGAAGTCAAATCTTAAGAGTCTTATACGCATATAATCCACAAAAGGGTACAATAGGACAACAATTTTTCTGTAAAAAGTAATTTCTATTATAATCACTCAGAGTCTCCTTTAATCAGTGTATTAGACACCAAGAGTACTAGATCTCTGCATCATAAATATAATTTCACTTCCATAAGAGTTTGGTGATTAAATACCAGTGTTTTGTGGAATCTATAACTGGCTTCGGGGGTATTTTACTGTAGAAATTATTTTCCCCACTAACGTTAATCTCCCCTTTTTCTTATTTACGTATACAACCTAATTATAGGTGCTTTCGTCTAGTGTTTTACTTATAGGAGGGACAATTCCAGGGTTAGGATGTCTAAGTTCGAACTTCGTGACAATAGATGGATTATATCCATGAAAATATTTTATCTTCCACAAAAAATATATATATTTCAGCAGTCAGATGTGAACATTCTAGCAGACGTCTTAAAAATATATATAAATATAGATTTCCTTCGCATATATTCCTCACAACTAATAGATATGATCATTCAAAACAGAGAAAGGAAAAGATTTCAGTTCGTGTTTAACAGATACATGACATCAATCCAACACAGCCATTCATAATAGAGAGCGGTAGATCTACATATCTGAATCCAATCCATGGGAAGACAAAGGGAGTAGCCATGTTCCTCCCAACTGTAGAACAGGGCAGCCAAAACTACTTTCCCCATTCACCCCCTAGCCTGACCATGAATCCATGAGGGCGAACTTGGAGACTCCTCAACAATAATTACATATTTTTTTTAGCAGTTATCCCCTTGCCTCAGACTTTCTCAGCAGTTCTCATAACAACAAGAGAACTTGTCATCCTTTCCCAGCATACTTGGCAGCATCCTACCTCCTCGCATATGCTATTTATCAAATTTTTGCCTAGGTCTTTTTCCCTCCTTTGGTGATTTTCACAACTCTCTTAATACCTAATTTTCAGGGGGCGCCAATGGCCAAATCTATGATTTTCCATTTCTCATAATCATCCCAGAGGCAGTTCCAACATGTTCTCCACTCATGGAGTCATGGTCAACTGATTTTAACATGGTTGTTCCATTTGTCCTCCTGCAATTAATATAAATATTATGTTGTGATACAAGTGTCATAGTCAAATAGTTAGTTCAGTCCAAATAGATCTTTTCCCAACAGTCACAATAATTGAATACAATTATTAAATTCAAAATTCAAAATTTCCATAAATGGAAAAAAAATTCCAGATTCGAATTTGCCAAAAACGGAAACAAATTTCCAGCATACAAGAATAAAATATTTTATTTTAGGGGGATTCCACACATGAAATACATTATGAATTCTTAGATTAGATGGAAGTGAAAGTTGATATTCTACGGGTCCAATTCGATCTAGTATCTCAAAGGGCCCACAAAACCTGGGTGCCAGCTTGGCACAGTTCCCTAACTTAGACGATCTTTTTCATGCTTTAACCTTCAAATAAACATGGTCTCCTACTCGAAATTCCAAGTGTCTTATTTTCTGATCTGCATAGCTCTTTTGTCTGTCATGTGCTTCTTTCAAGTTTTGTTGTACCTTCCTTACCATGTTCTCCGTTTCTTGGAGCATCTCTGGTCCAACCATGAGTTGGTCAGCTGGGTTATCCCAACTAATTAGAGTTGTACACTTTCTCCCATACAGTATTTTGAAAGGGCTCAACTTAGCCAAACTTTGGTACCCATTGTTATATGCAAATTCTACCAAGTGTAGGTAGTCTTCCCACTTGTTCGGTTATGTTCTTACATACATGCGGAGCATATCCTCTATGATTTGGTTTGTCCTTTCGGTCTGTCCATCCGTTTGTGGATGATAACTCATACTAGAATTCAAGTTAGTATTTAGCCCTGCAAACAATTCCTTCCAAAAAGTGGATGTGAATTTTACGTCTCTATCTGAAATCACCATTTTAGGAATACCATGAAGTCTAAAAATTTATTTCATGAATATTTCAGTAATGTTTATAGCTTTACAAATAGACTTTACAGGAATAAAGTGTGCAGACTTACTGAGTTTATCGATTACAACCATGATAGAATCATTATGTTTCTGATTTTTAGGAAAACCCGTTATAAAGTGCAGTGGTATGGTCTCCCATTTCCATTCTAGTACTGGTAATGGTTGTAATAGGCCGGCTAGATGCTGGTGTTCGGCCTTAACCTATTGACAGTCCTGGCACCTAGCCAAGTATTCTGTTGTTTTTCCTTTCATATTAGGTGAGTAGAATAGTTTCCTAAGTGTTGTTATTGTTTTTTGGTAACCTGGATGACTAGAATATGGTCTCTTATGCACTTCATCCAAAACTGTTAATTTTAACTCTATTGAATCTGGTATGTAAAGTCTGTTTTTTAAGTTGTAATAATCTCTTCTTATCAATACTTAAATCTGGTTTATCAAAGTCTGCGGTACTGTTTTGTAATTTTTCGATCATCTTAGTGTAATTTCTATGGCTAATACCAGTCGTCCTTACCTTTTGTTCCAGATCACTTTCTACCCTGTTAATATTTATCTCAAATAACCCATGGACTCTTCTGCTTAACGCGTCTACTACTTTATTTTCCTTACCCTTGATATGTCTGACCTCGAAGCCAAACTCACTCAAGAAGGCTAACCATATGGCTTGTCGTGCATTAAAGTATGGTTGGTTAAACATATATTTCACCCTGCTATTATCCATCAATAGTAGGAATTTTATTCCCATTATATAGTGTCGCCACATTTTTAAGGCATGTATTACTACTGCCAATTCTAAGTCATGAGTGACATAATTTCTCTCATGTTCTTTTAATTCCTGAGACTCCTAACAAATCACGTGTCCTTCCTAAGTTAGAACACCACCTAGTCCCTCTTTACTTGCATCAAGACATACTGTGAAGTCTTTTTCTGGGTCTGCTACCTTTAAAATGGGCGCCGATGTCAATAATTATTTCATCTTGTTAAAACTGTGTTGACACTTTTGCGACCAGTTAAACTTGGTCCCTTTCTTTTAAAATGACGTGATAGGGTAGGCTATCTTAGAAAATCCTTCCATAAATATGTAGTAATATCCACTGATTCCCATGAATGACCAGATATCCGCTATATCCTTATGTATCGGCCATTCCATAATGGCCTTTGTCTTCTCCAGGTCTATGGTGATGCCTTCAGCTGAAATTACATGTCCTAGATATTGTATTTCTTTTTGATAAAAGTCACACTTGTCAAATTTGGCGTATAGTTTGTGTTTTCTCAACGTTTGCAGCACTATCCTTAAGTGTTCAACATGTTCTTCCTCCATTTTTGAATAGACCAGAATATCATCGATAAATATTACCACGAACTTGTCTAAGTATTGACTGAAAATACTACTCATCGGGCACAAAAACGTGGTTGGCTTGATAGTGAGTCTCAAAGGTATGACTACGAATTCATAGTGTCCATATCTTGTCTGAAAAGTTGTTTTGTTTATGTCTTCTTCTTTTATCCTAACTTGATGATAAACGAATCGTAAATCCAACTTTGAAAAGATCTTGGCCCCACCCACTTGATCAAACAGATCATTTATCATTGGTAAGGGGTATTTGTTCTTAATAGTCATTTTGTTCAGTTGTCTATAATTGATACATAGTCTTAGTGTACCATCTTTCTTTTTCACAAAGAGGACTGGTGCTCCCCATGGCGAGATGCTCGGTCTGATGTACTCTTGGTCCAACAATTTCTATAACTGTATTTTTAATTCTGTTAGTTTTGGTAGACTCATTCGGTAGGGTGCCTTTGAGATAGGGGCTGATCCGAGTAGTAACTCTATGGAAAAATCTATTTCCCTTCTATGAGGTAATTATGGTATCTCATCCACAAACATGTCCTTGAAATCACGTAGGACAGCAAAGCCTTCTAACTTGGGCTTGTCTTCTTTTTCTAATAGATTCGTTACTTGGATGGCGCAAACTTGACATCCCTTTCTAATACATTTCTTGAGTTCAATTGTTGAAACTTGTCTCACTGATACAGGTTTTGGTATTCCTTGGGCTATTCTAATAGTGCCAATATTATCTTTATAGCTAAGTATCTTTGTTTAATAGTCTAGTACTGTTTTGTGTTGTTCCAACCAATCCATCCCAATAATCATATCATAAGATCCTAGTGGTAGGATGTTCATATTGGTCCTTATCCTTTGACCATCTAAGCTGAACTCAAGATCAAAAATAAAGTCAACTACTTTTATTTTAGTACCTGTTGTTAGTTGTACAAGCCATGATTTTTCGTGCTTTAGTTTCTTAAGTTTATTCGACTCTACTACATCAGGAGTAATGTAACTTAACGTAGCTCCAAGGTCAATTAAAACATAAATTCAAGTGTCATTGATTTTACCTTCGATCTCTACCACCGAGGACTGGTGGTCAGCTTGTAGTCCATCTATGGATGCATTTATCCAATGCAGACTTCTGCCCACATCTCCCACTATCGAGCCTTCCTGCAAATTGTGAACAACAGTTCTGTTGGATGCAATTAAAAGTGGAAAGTTCCTCCTTAGATGAGGCTCTCCACACTCCCAACATTTTAGTGGATCGCAAGAGTTATCCCCAAACTTCTTTGTTCCCAGGTTTATCGGTTTACCGCTACCTTGCGTATTCAGATGATTAGAGTGAAAATCCTTTCTTGGAAAACTTTTGCTGCATTCTGATAAGGAGCTGGCTAGTATCCCTTCTTCCACCAGTTCATTCTATCCTTCTTCTTATCCTTCTAGGTCTTAGGAAACTCTACTCGTTGTTTATATTGGTCATAGCACATTCGTGCTTTCCTGAATACCTCACTCAATTATTTGGGGCTGTCAAACTCAATTTTGTCTCGATAGGCTTGTGGTAAACAACTTCAGAATCGCTGGATTTTTACCTTATCCTCTCAGATGTGTGGTATGAACCTTGATAGTTCCAGAAATTTATTTATACGGTCTTCCATCGTCATCTGTTTGAGTCGTAACTCGTAAAATTATTTCATATTCCTTTCATAATAGCTTTCAAAGAGGTATTGTTTCTTGAAATAATTCTTAAAGTCGGACCATTCCAATTGTTTCTCTTTTAGGCCCTTGGTCAATTTCAGGTTCTGCCACCAAATGTTGGCCTTCCCCTTCAGATTGTAGATGGCCATTCTGACCTTCATGTTGCTGGAATAGTTGTAGATCTGGAAGTATTTTTTTTATGTCGAACAACCATGCCTCATCTTCTTCTCCTATCCTGGATTCTCCGTCAAAGGTAGCTGGTTTAATTTTTTTTAAATCTCCTTCCAGGTGGTCTGTTTGTTTTCTTTTTCTGTCTGGTATAGTTTTGTCTTCAGTTGAAGGTGTCCTTTTAGATGAACTGTCTCTTTTTTTTGTTTTCACACCAGAATTCTTAGAGGCCCTTTTGTTGACCTCCTCATCATGGTTATCATATTTTGAGTTTTTCTTGGTTACTATACTACGCAGGAGGACTTCATTTATCTCTTGTTGTTCCTTCTGTGCTTTCTTCAATTTTTCATTGTCGGCCTTGAAAACCTGTAGTTCAACAATAAGATTCATCATTGTTTCCAACACCTTCCTAGGTGAGCTTCCATCACTGTTATGTCTTGGATCTCCAAGAGGTCCTTGCTGTGGATTCCCTTCCATCCTGATTTATGCACCTTCTTGAGCTGCCATAATCAACACAAAACATAAAGGCTTTATGTTTGTAACCACAAGATTAATTAGTTTTTTCATAAATCAGAATATATACTAAGCAATTAATGTGACCCTATTCAGGCCCAATGTTGTAAATTTTTCTCTGATACCATATGTAATGTACCTCAAATTCACCATAAAAAAAAAAAATTATGACATAATTCAATTATGTTTAAGCTTAGAATTTAAGAGAAGGTAAGATTCATTTTTGTCCATAATGTCATTACTACATCAATGTAGTTTACTTTGAACAAAAAATCTTATGTGGGTACATTCTTTCCATAATTCTATCACTTCCCTTGACTCTCAAACTACTCCAACATACTTGTGTATATAGACAATGTCTACACTCAGGTTGAAGGAACCTTTGATGTTTAGAGAGATAAAGCTCAGAAGGGTAACACCTTCAAAGTATTCAAAGGGAGGCAAAAAAAGAAATCGTCTCGCAGAGGTCAAGTTCAGGCGGAAGAATGCCAAGTCATTTTGGCCAGAGATCCTTGAGTAGACAGTTTGAACAATGAAAATTTTTCATGGGGAAGCACCGAAATCCCGTGGACCATTGGATCTCATAGATTTATGAGGAGGTTAATACTGAGCGTCTTTTAGCATTCATAAACTTAGGAGGAGTGGGGACCGTTGGATAAGAAGCCATAGGAGTCATTGATCTCGCGTTTGAATTTCATCATTTTGGAGTTTGGCATTTGGGGCAGCAAGGGATTTTGGAGTCAACGTATCGCGAACATCCGGTTCACGAAATCCTCAAAGAATCAGGATTGTTGATTTCAAGCGAAGAGGGCAAAAACTGTTCAGCCCCTTTTCAACATTTCGGGTCCCAGGAGTTTTAAGGGCCCATAAATATTGCAGCCAGAACTGTGAAATCCTGAATCACGAAACCCCGAAATGTGAAAAGGTAAAAAAAATTGTTAAGCCCTTTTTCGGCATTTCGGGTCTCGAGAGTTTAAAGGGCCCAAAAATGTTGCAGCCAGAGTCACGAAATCCTGAATCATGAAACCCCGAAACCCCGAACCCCAAAACCCTGAAGTACTATATGTATAGGCTTCTTCCAATTCAATTAATCAAAGATAGGTCTGCTAGAACTCTAATTAGAGGAGTAAACATATGCCTATAAATAGATCGGTACCTTTCAAGCTCATCTATACATAGACAAACCTACCTAGAATTTTGATTTCAGAGTTAAAAATGCTCTTGTAGGTGGATCTTATTCTTTCAAGTTCATATGTAGATAGTTTAATCTAGCGTTTTGTTTCAGGTGGAACCATTCCAAAAATTTAGTCATTGAACATAAATTTTTGGGCCTACATTCCTTTTGCATTTTGAAATTCGGTACTTCAACATATTTTAAAAGAAGGTAAAATACCTAGTTACTATTTTGGCATTCGGGATTTTCTTATTACATAAGCGCGAAGTTCCTTTTCTTTACTAAATCCCGAAATCTCGAACCCCGAAACCCCGAAGTGATGGGCCCACAGTCCTTTTGCATTTCGCGATTCGACACTTCTTGTTCCATTTAGTTTATGCATCAGGTGTTCAAAAAAAAAAAACACCCCAAAATCCCGAAATGCGAGGCCCACAGTCCTTTCACATTTCGTGATTCGACACTTCTTATATTTTGTGTTCGACATTTATAATCGCCGAAATTTGATTGAGTTCGTCTTTTCACACCACTTTATTCTCTAGGGTTTAAACAATTAAACAAAAGTTTTCGGTAAAGGTTCTGATTAAACGTCTCTGAACCCTTATGCTTACGGAACTCCCCATCCTTTCATTTCCATGAAGTTCAACTATGACTAGTTAGGATATTCTTTTTCATTATTTCATTTCTAGAAAATGCATTTATGATTAATTAGACTGTTTGTCTTCCATTATGTTTCACACCTGTTGAGTATACCTATATCAGGCATTTAAAATGAGTCATGTAATTTGTATGGTTATCTATACAAATATATATTTATATATATCTGCACACATAGCTATTTCTTATTGTGTAATCATTCCAACAATAATTTAATTCGATAGAACAAATCGCCCAGAATTAAGAGATAATCCACAGGGAGATGCATGTGCACATAGGTATGTAAAAGTTTTAAACCCCATAATTACTTCTAGGATAGCATTTACAAAAATCTTATATGAAAAAGATAAAATAACCAGATATACATATGAGACATTGATCTGGTGATGATCTCTAGTATAATATAATGAAATAGTATTCTAATTAACAATGCTATGCTTTCTAATAAATTACCAAATCTCGATTTCCTTCCTGTAAAGACACTAAAATAGTTTTTCCTAGATAGCTAACAATTCAAACTCTAGGGGTTTACCCTACATTTCATTTCATTCCTTCAAAATTATATAAAACAGAGTACTCCATTCATTCTTAAGTAGATGCAATTCGATCAGTGAATAATTCATCATGACATGAAAACAGAGAAGGAAATGTTTACATATATGGAATAGTTCATGGAAAGGCAAAGGGAACAACCATGTTCCTCCCAACCATAGAATAGGGTAGTCAAAGTTAGTTTCCCAATTCACCCCCTAGCCTGACCAAGAATCCATGACGACGAATTTGGAAATTTCTCCTCAGCAATGTCCTTCAATTCCAATAGTTATTCTCTTGCCTCACACTTAATCAACAATGCTCATAACAGCAAGGAAAAATCCGTTTCAGCGGGCTCCTCTTGCCTCACACTGAATCCATAGTGTTCATAATAGAAAGGAGAGCTCAAAATCTTTCCCATCATACTTGGTAGCGTCTTGCCTCCTCTCATATGCTATTTATCAATTTTTCCCAGATCTTTTTCCCTCCCTTAGGGATTTTTTCATATCTTTCTAAATCCCTGATTTTAAGGGGCTGCCAATGGCCAAATCTCTAATTTACCACTTGTAATAACCAGCCCAGAGGTAGTTCCAACATGTTCCCCACTCATGGAGTCATGGTCAGCTGATTTTAACATGGTTGTTCCATTTGTCCTCCTGCAATTAATATAAATATTTTGTTTTTATACAAGTGTCATAGTCAAAAATTTAGTTGAGTCCAATCAGATCTCTATCCAACAGTCACAATAATTAATTACAAATATCAAATTCGAAATTTGGAATTGCCATAAATGGCAAAGATTTTTCCAAATTCAAATTTACTAAGAACGGAAATAAATTTCCAGTAAATTTAAATTCCAAAAAAAATATTTTATTTTTGGGGGATATCACAACCCAAGATCCGAAAGTAGGCCTCTGAGTGTGTCGTCTAGTGTTGTCTGCGAACCCAAAGAACACCTTTGATTCACTTGACATCTTCCATAGTGAAAAAGATGACATAAATAACGAGACGTCCATAAAACAAAAATACAAAAAATACCTTTATAAGAACTATACATATGTACAAGAAGTCACCCAGATGACCAACCTACTAGTAATACTTCTTGAGGTAGATCTCATTTTTAGGCTCTACCAAAGAATTTCCCTCAAAGTCAACAAGATGATAAGCGCCCTTCTTTAAGACCTCTTTCACAATGAAAGGTACGAACCACATGGGTTTGAACTTTCCTTCCACCAGGGGATCCTTATCTTGGTTGTAGACTAGGACAAGGTCACCTTGGAACAAAATCCAAGGATGAATGAACCAATCATATTGACACTTGACTCATTGCTTGTAAGCCTCATTGGCCAAGGTTGTATCATGGCATTCCTCATCAAGCTACTTGATATATAATAGGCGTTCCTCAAGCAGTCAAGTGTCTGGCAATAACTCTACTGCCAAATTTAAATATGGGATCTGACAGTATATAGGAAAGACTGCTTCCAACCCATAAACAAGTTTAAAAGGTGAGAACTAGTGGTAGTATTTACAGACGTTCAGTAGACCCATAATGTCGAGTACAACATCAAATTCCAATTTCACTTGGAAGAATTGTTCGTTCAATGTAGAATAGTCCTAAGGGACTTATTCACAACCTCCACCTGACCATTTTATTGTGGGTAGTAGGGTGATGAATTCTCTTGACTCAACCCAAGATTTTGTGTTAACTCAGACATCATTTTGTTTTGGAAGTGACTACCATGGTCAGTGACAATGTCCTTTGGGATGTCAAACCTTGCTATAATCTGGTTAAAATGAAGAGAGTTGTTGTGTCACCATCATTGTTAAATGTTGGCATAGCCTCGACCCACTTTGTGAAGTAGTCCACCGCTACAATTATATAACGATGCCCCCTGGCTCAAGCCAGGTGTTATGTAGTAAAATCAATCCCCCACTTGGTGAAGGGACCAATGAGAATGATGGGAAACATGGGAGTGAAATGTGCCCTCATATTCTAAGAGAATATCTGACATAAGTGGAACTTCTTGACCGACTCAACACAATCTTTGATTAAAGTAGGTCAAAAGTAACCAGCTTGTAGAATATTTTGGGTTGTTGCCAACCCAGGACAATGAACACCACATGGTCCATCATGGCAGTCGTTAGGAATGAGTTCTTCTTCTTCGTGTATAAGGCACCGAATAAGAAAACAATCTACACCTTGATGATACAAAGTATTATTGAGTATGAAACAATTTTGTGCTTGATGGTGAATTTGTTGATGCTTGTCACGAGAAGCAAAAATAGGGCACTTTAGAGTCTGGAGATAGACTAGTATATCTCCATACCAGGGATCCAAAGATGGGATAAAAAAATATCGCCTTTAATAGGTGATTCTTTGGGCGTGACATCACTTGATTCAACCAAAAGTTCCAAAATAAGTTTCGCAAAGACCAACAACTTTTTGGATTTTCTGGAAATAAAACCCAAGTCAAATTCCTATAGGATTACAATCCATCTACTGATAATTCCACCAATGATGAGTCACTTCAACACATATTGAAATGGATTCACAATGACAATGATGGTGGTCTTGTGAAGTAGAATATAATGATGAAACCGTTGGATGGCATGCAGTGTTGCCAACGCAAGCTTCTCAACATTGGAATTGTTGATTTCTGGTACAACCAGGCCTTGACTCAAGTAATAAATCACATGCTCTTTGATTAGATCATCCTCTTGAACCAAGACCATACTTATGGTTGGCTCTGCAGCGACCACATACAATAAGAAATATTAATTATGATTAGGAGGCCGAAGAGAGGGGCAGACGTGAGGGCACATTTCAATGCTTTGAAAGATCACTAAGCGGCTTTGTGCCAACAAAAAGGGATTCCATTTTTCAATAAACACATGAAACCTTTAGTGATCTCGACACAGTTTGTGATAAAATATTGAAGAAAGTTTGTTTTCCCCTGTAAGCTATGAAGCTGGTGGACGGTGCATGGGGGAGGAAACTGAAATATTGCCTCAACCTTCAGAGGATTGACCATGATCCTTGTTTTCAAAACTATGAAACCTAAAAGACGACCCGACGTCACATAGAAACTGTATTTTTTAGGATTCAAGAGAATCTGATAGTAGCGACATTGTTCGAAGATTAGTCAAAGGTGCACATGATGATCAAGGATCTTACGATATCGTGATGCTAGATCATCACGATAAGCCTCGAATATATGTTTAAGATCGTGGAAAGAAAAATACATGGCCCACTGAAAATTGGCTCCAAAATTCTTCAGGACAAAAGGCATATTACGATAATCAAATGTGCCCCACATACAGATAAAAGTTGTCTTATGCTGGCCTTCGACTTTGATCTCAATCTAGTTGTATCCAAGAAAACCATCCATGAAAGAAAAGAGCTCACAACCTATGCATTCATCGACAATCTGATCAATGAATGGGGTGGGGAAATTATTCTTTGGAAAGGCCTTATTCAAGTCACAAAAGTCCATGCACACATGAATCACACACTGTTTTTTGTTGACTGGAACGGTATTTGACACCCATTGTACCAACAGTATGGGGTAGATGAAACCGACTTTAAGCAGTTTCTCTACTTCAACCTTAATAGCTTCCACTTTTTGATGATTCACCAAATGAAGCTTCTGTTCGACCGGATTGGCATCAGGATAAGTTGTTATCTCATGTTTGACAATTCTTGGATCAATTCCTAGCATTTGCTCATAATACTAGGAAGAAACGTCGCAAAATTCCTTTAATAAATCTATATAGATTCAAATCTCTTCAGGGGGGAATTTCTCTTTAATGAAAACATTCTCCATGATACCAGGGGTTCTGAAGATATCTATAGGAATTGTTTCAATGATACTTTCCATATTACCCTCAATGTAAACTGCGTGCATAGCCAGAGGATTAATAGGACAATACCTGTCTCCAGTCATTGTCAACATGAATTCACTTGCCTCTATTCTTCTTAATTCTAGTAGGAAATATGATCTATGATGGATATCATCCTAGGGTCTGTATGAACCAGTCAATGCCTCTAAAATCAACTCATTAGAGGGAAATACCAAGTCTAAAGAGTTTGTAGTGGTGAGGGAACCTTGATCCCAAATACGCTCGATAACTGGATCTATCTCTTGTGCAGGAGTCAGATTGGGGTCGGTTGAATCTTGTTGGACAATACTGTATGAAAATTTTGTCGTAGACAAGGGCATGGTCATGCTAGGATGCCCTGTCCCTTCCATCGAGGCCTATGGGGAAAGGAGATTCCACAGATCATGATAGAAATTCATTTAGAATGACGACACTTAAAAATTTTCAGCTCTAGGCTGGTCAGGGGTCGCTGATATAAAATTGGCATCCCAAGAAGGAGGCGGGTAATTGAAAGTACTCATCAAAGGTGGGCACAAAACAACCCCCAAGTTGACGATACTGGGCTAAGGGTTATCAATCATCGAGACTGTGGATGCCCCCGATGAAGGGTCAGGCCAGGAGAAGGACAACTAATCAATGGTTACAATTCAACCCTCGTGTGGAAACAAAAAGACATGAAAAACTATGGTAATCACTGTATGCATTGCATAGGTCAAACACCTTCCTAACACAAGGTTGTATTCGAGAGGTGCATCGATCACTTCAACTTCGATGAACAGGATATTTCCTCCTAACTGCACAGGGAAAGAAAGAATGATTCCATGTGGTCTGAAAGAACGATTGTTGAAAGAAGTAAGAAGAGTAGGTGACAAAGATAAAAAGGGTTGGCCAATGTCCTTCCAACACGCCAATGACATCATGCAGGTCAAGGCACCCTCATCCACCACTGTACTGAAGATATTTCGAGTAGATATTTCGTTGGGTGATCCACTACTATCTGAAACACAACGTGGTAAGGGAGATGATATTTCAAATCGGTCATATCAAACATGATCATTCCAAGAATACATGTCTCGAAAGATCCCAAAGTGGATAACAAAGCCTTTCTCTGTGAAGGGCATCTCTGGAGGACCTCCAAATAAGACATCACACAAGGGGTTTGTGACAAATCCTCCACCACAAAGTAGTTTTGGGCGGCCCTCGCATCTAGATAGCTTTCTTGAACACCCCTTTCGGGATGCATGTCATTTTTTCTCCCATTTTCCTCTCAATATAGAGAGGAACAGGTGGGTTTGTGGCTTCTTTACCCTTTTCGGAAGATTCTGACATCCCGTAATCGTGTTCCCTGGCTTCTATAAAAGTGTCACCTTTCATAATATAGATGTCCATCATCGAGGGATTAGAAGAAGACATGGGGGGTCCCTGACTACCCCCATCCGCACTCAAAGAGGCTTCAGTCATATGTTTCCCCTGTGGAAATGGGTTTGTGAACATAGCAATTTGTTGTTGCACCCATAACTTCTGGGCCTCTATAAGTTAAGGGAACAAGTGAGTCGGATGGTCATCCATGCAAAGGTTACACAAATACTTTGACTTTCTCTTCTTTGTGTTGTCCCTGCCAGCATTGTTGTTGGGTTTCTTATGCCCCTTACCTTTCTTGTTTCGTTGTTTCTTCTTTCCATCAGGCTACTAGTTGGCCTTCGGGTTCATTCACTGCACACTATGTATGTCTGACATTTGGGTAGGGGGAACAGTCGAACCAGAGGTTTGGCTAGCCATTGTCTATTGTATCAACAATTGTTTCAATTGATTTGATAGCTGATGAGTGGAATTTTCTTTTGTTGATAAAACTATACCTTCGGCATGTGGTCCAAACTTTTGTTTGGCCTTGTCAAGGATGGACCGTGGTGTATCTGAAAAAATATCATAGAGTAAGATAGACTAAGAGTAAATCATCTCGAGCTATTGTGCTCTAATTATCGCCTCCTCCTCTGAAAACACTCCCAAAGTTACAACTTCCTTAGATAATTGAGGTACCAATGTCTTCAAGAACTACTCCAACAGAAACTTCGGTGGGACTTGTAACTTAATAAAAATATTCTGATGCCTCCATTCTTGAATTTGATTCAAGATATGATCAACCTTTGTCTTCCCAAAGTTGGCCAAAAATTTGGTGTTGGAATCGTATCTTACGAGTAGCACCCCCGATAAGAATGCATTGAAATAGGCGCAATTGTATATAGTCATCTCGTAGCGAGTTTGACAAGCACAATAGGTGGAAAGTTGTCAGATGATCACTTGGGTCTTTTCTAGGCTTGCCTTCAAACTTTGGAATATCTGAGGGAAACTTGGTCGGCATTGGGGGCCAATGTGGATCATGACAAATCGGTCCGTTAAGTAACCTTAAAAATTATGGCAAGTGTAACATTTCTAGAAATGATCATTGTTAGAAAGTAATGGTTGTTCTTGTTTAACCATAGACAATATAGCAATATTTTCACCCAAACATAGGCCAAATCCACCCCCGAGCACCTTAACCTTGACATAGAATGATTCTAGAAGAAAACCAATTGCCAAGCATGGTTAATGCATAAGGATAACTAAGACTTATCGAAAACTCCAACCACAACCAACAGAAAGTCCAAGCCTAAACTAGGAAACCAGATTGCGACAGCTGCCAGCTACAGCTACTCCCCAGACTTGCACACTAGCCTAGTTCCTACAGTACTCACTTCTTCCCAGCTACAATTTTGAGCAGTGTGTACAAAATGAGGTCTGACTACTTGTATTTATATTATTTCATGAGATGTTTGGGTTGAATTCTCATTCTGGAGACTAAATACTTAATATTAATTATTTCCTTGAGCTGACCTATCTTCTGGGGTTATTTTCAATGCTTTAAGGTTACTTCTTACTTCTCAGAATATTCTATTCTTGTCAGGGTTACACGTGGAGGTAAATACCTCCCACAACTACCATATTATCAACACCCCCTCTTGGCTAGGTAGGTATTGAAGGAAATGGTCTTGAGCACAAACATACCATTGAATCAGTAGCATCATCAAAATCATAGATACTATCTCATGATTATATCATGAGCACCAACATCATTATCAGTGTCATATGAAAACATCAACTACATCATCTCTCGAAACCATACTCGATCTGAGTAATCAGACATGATGCTGAATAAGTCACTCTTTCCAGGGAGTGTTACAAAAACCATTTTTCTAATCCAGACATATTTCCTAGAAGAATAAATGTCCTGGACCATTTTTCGTCTAGATAATGTATGTTCATCAGTACATTGATCATCCATCTATCTTTATGATCATTTTCAACACTCTTGATAGTCTACAAGAGAATCAAAACAATGTCATTCAATAGAACACAACTATGTCTATCCATAGTAGTACACAACTACAATCCAGTGGTACACTACCACACCAAGTAGCACACAGCTACTTAATCACTAACACGTAGTCACAACTAGTGGAACACATACACCATAGTAACATACATATATTTTCTAGAGACATACAGTCTCCATAGTGATCATATCATCTGATATCAACCTGCACAGAAAAATAATGTCATGATATAAAATGAATCATCTAGACCATTCTTCCACTCACATCTATGATATTTGGAAGAGCATCTTCCCTCATAAGGTAAGACATCAATCATGAGCTACTCAACTATTCTTCTTAAGCATAGAAGAATAATTGTCCGGATTTTTTAGCTTGGATCATTGACCTATCTCAGCCATTCATCCAACACTAAAAAAAGTGAAACCTTGAGAGAATGAGTCTGTCCTAGGGAATGCATGTCCCTGATTGCTGAACTTGGACCATTCACCTATCTTGGCCATTCCTCCAGCACTAAATAAAGTGAAACCTAGAGAGAATGAATCTTCCCTAGGGAATGACTATCCAAACCATTTCCTAAGGAAATGATTGTCCTGAATGAACCTCCAAAATGGACCATTCTTTGAAACTGCTCATAACTATGAGCTTCGAAAGAATGACTGTCTGGTGAGGCATACCAGTCTTCTTGACCCCTACTGAGAGTGAATGCCAAGAAGAGAGACTGTCCTAGACCATTCCCCCACACTATCCATAAGGGGAATCACTGTCTATGGTACATCATCAATCCATCGAACCATTTTCATTACAAAAATGATCATTCAATATGGACCATTTTTTGAACTGGAAAATGCTTTTCCGTCAGAAATCTCAAATCAATTTCTGAAATGGAATGGAACTGCTCATCCTGGACCATTTTTCGAATTTGAAAAATGACTTTCCATAAATCAATAGCACATCAGTGCTCCATCCCAACCTGGGAGTAATATCTTTCCTTTTAATATGGAAGTCGTCTACACGAGCTTCAGCTTGTTTCTTGAGTATACAAACTCTTTCATCTTGAAAAAAGGCTTTACCAAATGTCTTCTCTATGCTCGTCTGTGGAGATATATATTGGAGAATCAGTTTTATTTTTTGGACTTCATCATAGAGAATGTAATGCTCGATTTCAATGTACTTCGGTCTTTCTATAACAATGGTTTTCACAGAGAATGTAATGCTTGATTTCAATGTACTTCATCATAGTGAATGTAATGCTCGATTTCAATGTACTTCAGTACTTCGTATAGCTATGATCATTATAGTGTATGATAATTGGATTCAACTCTTTTGTTTCCTACTAGCTCATAACATGGTGGCAAAGCTCAAACCGAAACATATTCAAGTGGCACTTCTTATGTCATCATGAAAGCTTATCGTGGATTGGCAATCCATCATCCTAGAGTTTAGAGTAACCATTCTGATACAATACTTCTGTTATAGAAATTTTTCACCATGTTTTTGTTGTGCATTGGAGGCTCTACACCAAATTGTTTGAATCCATATAATATCTTCTTCCATCTGCATACAAGAGTCTCTTTCTGGTATACCTCAAAACCTTGAGGTTTCTCTAAATATGCTTATTTTTCAATTACTCTGTTTAGGAGAACATTCCTTGCATTCATCTGATGTAAACACTAACCCATGGATATTGCAAAATATATAATGGCTCATGTAGAGGTATGTCTGGTTTACTGGACCAAGCAATCATCATAGTCTTTGTTAGAATCTAGAAGTTTGTGCTCGTTTTACCATTGATGATACCCTCGTCACCCAACCATAGGCCGAAGCCACCCTGCGAGCACCTTGACCTTGACAGATAAGAGAATCTTGGTAGAAATCCAATAGCCAAGAGAGGCTGATGCACCAAGAAAGAATAGAAACCAAGTTGATCAGATATTCCCTCCCAGAAGCTGGTGCATACTTTCCCAGAGACTTGCGCACAAAACTGCCACTGCACCTGCACAGATCTAGCTCTCTCTAAAACTGCTGAGATGTGAATAATGAGAAATGGCACTCTGTATTTATAGTAGTCTAGCAAGCTTTACTGGGGCCGACTTCTCCTCCTGGGTACTAATTAATTCATATTAATTATATTTCTGCAGCTGACAACTTGTCCAGGGTTTCCTTTACTTCTTTACTTCCATCTGGAATATTCTAATCTCATCATAGGTCACAATAGAGGTTCATACCTCCCGAAGATACCATAATATTAACACTCCCTCCTATCTAGGGAGGTATGGTCTTGAGCACAATAGACCATTCAACTGGTAGCAACATGAGCACTGTCATTACTATCCAGCTGGATAATCTCCTATGACAACTGGTACAATATTAATTGATGGAACACAACTGTGTCTATCCATGGTAGTACATAACTACTCGAAACTGTGACACATAGTCACAACCAGTGAAACATATTCACCATAGTAGTATAGTTAACTAAAAAATTAACTGTCCTAATGTGTATTAGTTAAATGATGATTATCTATTAATAATATTGATTAATTAATTAATTAATTAATTAGTGTTTAATATATGTTGATTAATTAACACATTTAATGTTTGGATAACAAATTAAAGGCATAATAACTTTTAATTTATTATTAGAAAACTTTATGTATGAAGGGAAAGGGCATTGAATGGAGGGATAAGGTATTGAATGGAGGTATAGGGTAATGAATGGAGGGATAAGGTATTAAATGGAGGGATAATATGGGTGGCATTAAAGGAAGGTAGGAGGCGGTGAATGGGAGGAGGATATGAGGGGGTAGAGGCCTTCAGGAGAGGATTATGAAAATTTGGGGAGAGGAAGCATTATTTTGAGAGAAGGACTGTATTTTTTGTTTGGTATTTTCTGGTTTGGTCTGGAGTTTGGGTGGACTATTACAGGGGTGCACCAGGTTGCTGGGAGTTTTGGGCTGGGGGGCCAGGAATCCTCATGGAATCCTGGATCTAGGGAGATGGACAAGCTCTGTTCCTAGCTGGCAGGGAGGAAGATTCGATTTTGGGCATTGTTTGGGCAGAGTTTGGGCAGAGCAGCAGTGAGGACAGACAAAGTTTGGAGATATAGCATCAGACAAAGATATGTAATTTCATGAATTTGTTGTGTTATGTGGTTGTTAATTAAATTTACTTTCATGTTGTTCATAAATTTAATTTATGCTGAATAATCAATGATTATAAGTTAATGATGAAATTGTACATCATACATTTTTCTTTATTCTTTATTTTAGCGTGTGTTTTATAAGGCTTTGTGGGGTCAGAGACCTTACATTTATTTGATGGATTTCCTGAAGGCCATCCTTTCATTGAATGCTATGTCTCTGCTAACTTCTATCTTGTGTTGTTCTGGAATATATATTCTATAGGATTTGGATGAATCATTATATCCCAAGAATATCCCTTTCTTTCCTGAGGTTTCTAGTTTATTCCTTTTGTCTTTAGGAATATGAGAGTAAATTGGACATCCAAATATTCTTAGGTTTTCCATGTTAGGTTTCTTACCTGAGAAGTCTTCTTCTAGTGTCATGTCCTTCAATATACAATGAGGGCTTCTATGATGTACATATATTTCCGTCATTGCTGCTTCTCCCCATAGAAACATAGATAGACCTTGATCGTTCAATAAGGCTTTTACCGTTTCTTCAATAGATCTATTCTATCTTTCTGCTACACCACTTTGTTGAGGATTATGAGGAACAATCATCTCCCTCCTAATCCTTTCTGATTTACAGAATGCAACGAACTCCTTCGAGGTGTATTCTCCTCTATTATCTGTTCTTAATGTCTTGATCTTCTTGTTCGTGAGGTTTTCTATTTCTTCCATCAATTATTGGAACTTGCTAAATACTTCATCTTTTGATTTCAGTAGGTATAGCCATGTATTTTTTGAATAGTCATCTATGAAGATTATGTAGTAAAGAGATCCTCCTAGAGATCTGGCTGGCATTGGACCACAAACATCTGAGTGTATTAGATCTAAGATCTCCTTAGATCTGTTGTTGCTGCTTGTAAATGGTTTCCTGATATTCTTCCGAAGGGCACATCCCTTGCAAATTCCTTCATGTGTAGATTTCAATTCTGGTATTCCTTCAACAATTGTTCTGAGAAAAGGTAATTCTTGATAATTGATATGAGCATACCTTCTATTCCAAAGCTCATTAGGGTTGACTTCATCATGTACTAGAGCTTCTTCATTTTGTTCTAGTAGTCTATATAGATTTCCTTCACGACTTCCAATAACCCTAGAATTCTCTATGCTAGAGTTATTATGCCATGATAACACCTTTCCATACACGAAGTCTATTCTATTTCCTTTGTCTTCTAGACATGATATCGATACAATATTCTTTTCTAAACCATGTACATATAAAACATTGCTTAAGTGAACATGATTACCTGATTCCAACTTGATGGAGGCTTGTCCAAATCCTTCGACGAGGTAAGTGCTTTTGTCTCCAAGATCCACTTTGTACAATGTCTTCCTCTCATTTATATTTGAGAGTCTGGCTTGATCTCCCATCATGTGCCTATAATATCCACTATCGACTATCCACGTGTCATCTTCAATCGTCCCAGTAAGTGTTGAGTAGTGTAAAACATTGATTGTTTCACACATGTATTCGGTTGAATGGTAACTGGTCATTACTTGATCCAAAACTTCAACTTCATCATTTCTGTCTTCTAAGAGAGCCAAGAGGTGCGTTGAGTTAGGGCGCATATGAATATCTTCTTCTTGAGTGAGATTCTCCATCACAAGGTGTCAGGTCATAGATTTAGAGTTTCTGTAACTACTTCTGCTAGTAACCCTAGCTATAGTGTTTTGGAAGCTACTCCTATTAGTAACCCTAGTGGCAGTTCCTCAACGAGTTCAATATCCTAGCGGCTATGTTTCCTTCTAGTGTTTTAGGCTGAATGAAGGGGGTGTGGGCCCATAACTTATTAGAATATAGAAGATTATGCTCGTTTTACCATTGACGATACCCTCGTCACCCAACCATAGGCTGAAGCCACCCTCTGAGCACCTTGACCTTGATAGAGAAGAGAATCCTGGTAGAAATCCAATAGCCAAGAAGGCTAAATTCACAAAGAAAGAATAGAAACCAAGATGATCAAATATTCCCTCCCAGAAGCTGGCGTACACTTTCCCAAACACTTGCACATAAAACTGCCACTGCACCTATGCAGATCTAGCTCTCTCTGCAACTGTTGAGATGTGAATAATGAGAACTGGCACCCTATATTTATAGTAGTCTGGCAGGCTTTATTGGGGCTGACGTCTCCTTATGGGTACTAATTAATTCATATTAATTATATTTCTACAGCTGACAACTTGTCTAGGGTTTCCTTTACTTCTTTACTTCCGTCTGGAATATTCTAATCTCATCATAGGTCACAATAGAGGTTCATACCTCCCGAAGCTACCATAATATTAACAGTCTTCTACCATAATATTTCATACATTGTTCTTCATCCCAACTTTTGTTTCTACTGCTTGATTACTTCTAGTGGGTTCAAACCAAGATGGTTGTCTTGTGACTCTTGATATAATTATTGGTTGTTCTAGATTTTCTTTCTCTCTTGGAGTCTTCATGTTCTTTCTCATGTTTCTCTTTAGCTCTTGGTTCCATGAAGTTTTCTATAGATTCGATGCCCTGAAGTTTCCAACATTCTTCCTTTCATCATAGGATCATGGATGTGGATGGACAACCAGTTATACTCTAAGACTTATTTTCGAAGAAGACTTCTTCTAAAGTCAAATTGAACACATGTTGCTTTTCATGGTTGCTACCATTGATGGGAACATGGATAGATACTTCATAATCTTCAATGGATCATATTATCTAGGATTAGCTCCCTCCTAATCCTTGCTTCATGCATGAATGCATGCTCTTCTTTTGGAATTAAATAATCATCTCCCTCCATCTAAGAGATTCCATGCTTATGTCTGCATCCTTATTGCCTTCTGCAAAGTTTCACAAGTCTTTTCCTTTTGATTGTTGACTTCATTCAGGTTTTACTTCTTCTAGGTTTATTCAAGTTTGATTATGATTTTGGCTGTTGTAATAGCTTCCACCATAATTGTCACCAAGGATTGTCAATGTACTTCATCTTTACATGATTTTTTCTTGTCCTAGAGTCATCGTGATGTCAATCCTTATCTTTTTATTCTTCCATAGGTATTGTTTCTCTTTGAACATATTGTCTTCTAAGAAATAAATATGCTAGATATGTACAAAAACTATGTAAATATGGTATGTATAAGAACTATCAAGAATATTGTTACCTTGCCTTAGAAGAAGAGGTTTGTTTTATCTTGCTTGGTCTTCTTTGAGGGTTTCCTTTCTTTGACAACTGATGCTTCATGTGCTTAATTCCTTTTATTTATCTCAGGACAATGATTCTTAAAGTGACCATATTTTTGACAATACAAGCATTGTATTTTTGACATATCTTTCTCTTCATTTGGCTTCTTCCTTGAGTCGAACTTTCTTTTATCCCTGAAACTCTTCAATGTTGTTGTGAAGGCTTGATCATCGTATTTATTTTGGGGTTTCTCTTTCGCAGTGATCCTTGATTCTTCTTGTGCACAACAAGTCCAAAGTTATTCAAATGTAGGATACTACTTCCTTGTGTTCATGCTTGCGGAAAATGCATCCCATGTCTTGGGAAGATCATTGAGTACTATATTCACCAGTTCCTTCTCTGAAATGATCTCTTCAATAGCTTGTAGTTGATCTCTTATATGCGAGTTTCTCACAAAGTATGATGTTATGTTGTCATCATCATTCATTTTCATGTCATAGAGCTCACTCTTCAGACTCATTACCTATCCAATGTTTCTGAATGAGAAGAGGTTTGTTAGGGCATCATACATCTTCTTAGATGAGTCAATATGGGAAATGTAGGGTATCAAGTGTTCTTTTATAAAGTCCATTATGATACTCATGGAATTGATGTCATTGTCCTTGAACTTCTTCATAACTTCAACATTATAAGGTTCCTTTTCTTTTCCTTCTTCGAACTGAAGTTCCACGATCTGTCCTTTCATGATGTCCAACACATTATTCTTATCAAGGATGAGTTCAATCCTTGTCTTCCACGCTATGAAGTTAGAAGCCCCTTATAACTTGTTTCCTGACTTCATAGAGTAAGTCATAACTACTTTGACTTGGTCAACCTTTGAACTTGAACAAAACCTCAAAATTGATGTATTGGCTTGCTGAGCATACCAGGAGGTGAGCTAGGATAGGGTGCACTCGACTATCCAGAATTTAGGTCAATCCCTTCACTTAAGATGCCTCAACAAGAGGGTTAGATTTTCGTTGCTGCAACAAAAACTGGTTGCAAATGCAACTACAATTGAGAAAATCATCCCAATCTATCTTCCAATGGTTAGACTATCCAAAGATAGTGTGGGCCAAGAAATTGTTAGAAATTAATGGATGTGCTCGTTTAACCATAGACAATATAGCAATATTGTCACCCAAACATAGGCCGAAGCCACCCCGAGCACCTTAACCTTGACAAAGAATGATTCTAGATGAAAACCAATATCCAACCATGACTAATGCATAAGGATAACTAATATTGATCATAAATTCCAACCATACCCAACAAAAATTATGAGCCTAAACCAGGAAACCAGATTGTGACAGCTGCCCACTGCAGCTACTCCCCATACTTGCGCACTAGCCCAATTCCTGTAGTGAACACTTCTTCTCAGCTACAATTATGAGAAATGTGTACAAAATGAGGTTTGGATAATTGTATTTATACCATTTCCTAATATGTCTAGGCGACTTCTCATTCTGGAGACTAAATACTTAATATGAATTATTTTCTTTAGTCGAATTGTCTTCTAGGGTTATGTTCAATGCTTTAGGGGTACTTCTCTCTTCCCAAAATATTATATTCTCGTCAAGGTTACACATGGAGGTAAATATCTCTCACAACTACCATAATATCAACAATAGTTTGGGTTGTGTACTATATATAGGAAAAAGGGAGCCTCGACTTTGACTGGCACCAGGTTGCCAGAAAACATTGGGTTGTTGTCCAGGGTTATGGTAGACACCATGGCCTTGAACAACGTATGAAAATCGTGTTTTCTGGGACATCATCGACTGATTCTCATAATTGGACGTCAAAGTATGAGCATATATTGCTCCCTATGTTGTAGTCCAAATATTTTGGAAAGGGTTTCCCCCTGCTTATCCGATGGGCATAGGTAATGATCCTTTCCCTGGGTTCCATTGACCATGGAAGGGGTTTTCATTGGTCGACATCCCTGACGAGGGAACTGATCCCTGCTAAGGATTCCAAATTCATTATGAGGAGAAAACTCATGTACTTCCCCCCTGTGTAGGAATAGTACCCTACATAGGATTTTGTTGTCCAAAACTAGGTTTTCCCTCGACCGAGATGACAAATAATGAAAAATAGTCATTACCAAATGTGTCGAAGAAATAGAACGACATTGAACCCAACAATGTGATGCTAGAAGAAGGTCCTAAAATGCTTTCTCCAAACAAGTTGTAGTTCATGTTCATCCTGACGGGTGGCTGGAAAGAACCATCGAGCGAGGGGGACGCATGAGGTATATGTCCCCCACCATAAGGGATAGTGTTATAAGAGGTTGAGGTGCCCCCCATTGACCCTTGCAAGTGATAGTTTCATCTCTCTACCCACAGACCCATGGTCTATACGGTGTAGTAGGTAAGGACAAAGTTCGTATCAAAGTTGGGCATCCCATATGAAAATGGAGGGCTTGTCACACTCTGTGTGCACGAAGCAGTGGTCACCGCCAATCACATAATCAAACCACTGCCCGAAGTAGAGGGGATTGAGACCACTATGGTCTTGGCCAATGAAGGTGGGTTAGGAGGATGAATACCCCATGTGGTGGCATCCATTGAGGGAGTATGAGGACTCTCAAATGAAGTAGAAACATTTTATTCCATGGCTTCTTGTAATACTATATGACTCTCATGAGGTTTTTCCCTTGGAGGGACAACTTGTATGAATATTGGCATCGACAAGTCAGTGGTCGAAGAGTTAAACAGCCTAAGAGCTTCCACTCCAAGGTTATAAATAGTGATCTCCTCCATATTTGAGTAATCTCCTCTCGAAGATGGCTTGAGCACAGTCTCCTGCGGCCCGATCACTTCAAACGACCCTTGTTGGTCAAGTCCTCACTGTAAAGGTGGCAGTGGTGGCTCCAATGTAACCAGAGGCAGACCCTAAAGCCTTCGAGACCGACATAACTCTTTATCTTCCATTTTATTAAAATATCAATGAAACAATAAGGATTTAACTAATCTTTAAAACCAAGCACACACTAGAAATGTTCCTACAATATAAACCAACCAAACTACTATCTAGTTGGACGAACAGTTATGTTGACCAACACTATATCAACTTACCAGTGCAAGTGGAACTCAAACATAGAAGCACCCTCTGGGTATACTCTGCAAAATGTGACCCGACGGCTACCCTAGGTACTGCGGTATACCCCTGCAGTCACTTGTGTAAGCCTCTATAATAAAGGAAACTAAGTTTCTAGCTCGTGAACAGTCACCATGCGTTTACAGTCGACAGTCAAGTGGATTGTAATGAGAAGGATAACAATTCTAAAACCTACTGAGGGTATCGAAAGAAAGTGGTCTGGAAGACAACTAAGGATCTCAACTGGATTTGAGTTCCACAAGGCTCTGTAGGAAAATGCAATCGATAGTATCCCATGACAGATCCTCAATATGTGTTCCACACTATGTTTGGTCCATCTATGGAGGGGTTATCTCTACTACCTTCCGTCACGTGACCTCGTGTTTAGCCCTTGTGTTAAAGGGGGGTCCTGGATAAATTTCACTTCACTGGACTTTAAGACTCCCTAGATATGCCTCCGGTGTTTTATTATAAGCCTTGAAGAGTTTCCTCTCCAACCTAATTCAAAGCTCTAGCCCTAAACTAGTTGATTGTCCCTACAAATATAGAACTCTAGTTAATTTTAATTTTAGTGTTAGTTTTAATTGGCTTGTTTTAACTCAGAGGATATGGAAATGAAACTAGTGATGTGTATGATTGACGAAAGAGGAAAAAATAAACGAAAATATGAAAGAAAAATTACTTGTAGAAAAATAAATATCTTCAACTAAATCTTTGTAACCAAGTTTTCATAGCTAACTATTTTCAAAATCTTTGAAAAGAAGACCTAAAAAAAAAATTCACTCGACTACGAGTTACTTAAGTTCTAAGAAATCAGTAAGGAACTTAAAAATTGAACTACTTTTCCTTTCAAGTAAAATAACTACCCCAACTACTTTACCAAACTAAGAAATGAAAAATAATTTTCTTTTTGGAAATTGTTTAAACAGGAAAAACTTGAAATAAAACTTTTTCTCTTTTCTTTAAAGCAAATGAAAGGGGGAAAAGAAAAAACAAGACAAGACTCAAACTTACTTCTGGCCCACTGCAAATCACATGGAGTCACTAAATACAACAAACAAGTTGATCAACAAACTCAAAGAGTCGCCTAAAACCCTTTGAGAAGTAAACGCAAGAAATCTTTAAAAAGACAAGCAAACTGACATCTAACCCAAGCTATGACTATAAAAACAAATACAGTAAACTCTGCCAAGAAAACCTGAGAGGTTAAAACCTTAATCAAGCAAGAGGTTGACTGCCTCTTCTTAAAAATATCTTCTTGACACAGGTATGCTATTAATTCTTTACCAACCTATGTATGTACGTAGGTTGTCTATATAGTAGGGCATGTATGTCGCGTGGTGACCCACTGTAGGGCGTGCACACCTCTATAATTTCTCAAAAAATAGAAATAAAGAGATAGATTGACAGGGTAGGTAGATTGGTATGGAACCAATAGGTGACTAGAATCATTTAAAATACTTAGCAGACTCAACAAAAACTCAAAAGGTATAAAACTAATCAAACACCCAAAAAATCCTCTAAAACCCTAGAGGCTTCCCCAGTATGGTCACTAGTTCTACTTGAAGGGAAAACCCCCTTATGGATACACCATGGTTTACAATGTAGACAGATCAATAACCGTTTAAAAGTATCCTACTTCTCTAACTACTCCAAACATAACCAAGACTTACGCAAGAAAAAAAATGAGAAGGATTAGGTAGTTGTACCTTTACTCTACATTCGATGACGATCCTCTCACACTTGAAGGCTTCACTGACTGCAAACCTCCTCCCGAGGTTGGCCTGCATTAAAAGACAGACAAACAAAAAGATACAACCATACATTTCATACATAAATAAGGGTTAGATGTTACAATAAAATCATAAATCAAATGCAAACATTCGACACATCATGTTTTGGGACAGGAAAAGTGTTTCTTTTATTGATAATACAATGATCACTTATAACCAAAATCAGCTACTGCTCCATGAACCTGGTCTAGAATCCTCTTCACCAATCTCCAAGTGCACCTTTGTATAGCTTCTCCTCTCAACCTTATTCTTGGAAAGTATAATGGGTTTATGATGGAGGAAGGAAGCCAAATTGGGGAATTCTGAGGAAATTCTCACAAAAGGGCTGCAAATGCTTGGGGCAAGGAGAGGATGTGAAATGGGTAGAGTTTCCCTGTTCTTATGTCTGGGTGTGGAATGAGACCCTAAAACCTCCTTTTATATGGAAAAAGGATGGTTATTCGGTTGGGTGACGAGCTATAGGCAGTGGATTAGTTGGGAAACTACCCAATAGCCCGTATTCTCAATGAGTTGCTTGCAACTTTTTATTTTTTGCAACTTTTGCAAGTATACGTTGGTTGTAGTGGTGCAACATGCGTATGTATGGGAGCTTTAGTGGTGCAACAAGCATATGTACATGGGAAGTATTAGTGCAGGGCATGCACATCTTAAAAAAATGAGTTTTTTAGAAGAACAACTTAGTGATGGCTTGGTAAAAAATGCAAGTAAGAGGGCCAAATACCAGATTTGCATGTGTACAGAAATTTAGGGCTATAACAATTAATGGCTATGGATATTTATACAAGATATTATTAATGGGTATGAATGAATCTATGAGTAACAAAAGTAAGAGGATAGGTTATATCTAAAAATAATAGTAATTTTTATAATTTTACAAATTTTCTTATTTTTTATTAGGTTATTGATTTGTGTGGAATGGTTAAGTTAATAGTTTTTGGGGGACTAGCTTGTGGTCTAAGAAATCATCTGATTTTTTTGGGCATCTCCTCCTAACTAGTACAATTTTCAAACCTTGGCCATCTTATTAGCGGGATTAGATAGAAAAATTGAAAGACATGAAGGTGGGATTTAATCCACTTAACAGTTTCCTAGAGACTACATGTCTTTGTTTAGTTCATTTTTGTGATTGTTTTCATTTCTTTAGAAGTTCAAAGAAATACTTATTTTGACAAACATAGATCTAGGCAATGGTAATAATTTGGGAAAATAAAGTTTTCAAACATCAGCTTATGATGGTTCATCATAATTCCCCTCGAATAAGTCGGTTGGGTGGTTGACATACAAATGGAAAAAATCGGTTGGGCGATCAACCATATATCTACATTATTCTATTCTCTTGGAATCAATCATTGGATCGACTAGCCAAGAAATCAACTACAAGTTCGATTCATGGATGGATGGGTTGAGAATTCTTATCAAGCCAAGTAGACAATGCATATTTGATAAAGTCAACTCTAAACACTAACGATTATATGTGGATGAGATATTCTTGATTCCAAGGAAGTTGGTTAGATACTGAAGTTATAAATAATTGACCCAATGGGTCATTATCATATCTATATTGTTGTTCTTGTTATGATTTACAAGATGTCCAACATGCATTCTGATGTTCTTTTCACAATGCATTGTGGTTAAGTTCTGTAATGGTGTCTTTAGACACCACCCGTTATCTTTGGATCGTATCCCTCTTCGATTATCTATAGTACTATTTATCTATTTCATATCAAGTTAAACCAAATCCCCAACATGGTATCAGAGCAGTTGGTTATGATCTCGCATATTGTCTGCAAATCGTGTTGAATATGTTATGTTGTGTGATTGGCATTGGACTCGTGATTTTCTAACTATAACTTGTGGAAACATATATGATCTATCCAGATATTTAATATGGCTTCGAAGATCAATATCGTGATCTTGAATAAATTAAATGTTGGACATATTGTCATTGATGCCAACAATCATTGTGATGATTTGTTGCTATAATGAATTATAATTGTGATTTACCAGAGATGAGAATGTCCTTGATGTTAACAGTATATCAGTTAGTAGAATATTTCAAACAATATGCAGATATCAAAAGCGTAAGATCAAGAGGAGGAGGAGCGAACAATATGCATAGATCAAAGATCATAAGGGAAAAGATTGTACAAAAGAGAATGAAGATAAAATCTTAGAAGGAAGAGCGCATTGCGTAAGTATCGTCGGGATCGATGGAAATATTGAGAATTCCACCAATGCACAACAACCATTTGATCAAGAAATCGATGGTGTTGATCGTCTCATATAACAGACATCGGTCATATGAGTGATTGTGGGCTTGAGGATCATTGAAGAATCTAGACCGTCAGATCATAGCCCATACAATAAGGAATGAGCACTAAGGATAACAAATATCATTCATTAGATCTGAGCAAGAAGGACAAAAAAACCTTGGATCCAGGTAAGGTGCACACACCTTAATCATTTGGAAGTGAAAAGATGAATCAGAGAATAAAAAATCGGGAATCGAAGAAAGGAGGTTCTCTAACCTATGACATCACTAAACGTGAAGTCCCTATGAAATCTGGATCATTAGATCACAAATAGTTGTGGGTCATCGATCAGACGAGAGAAGGAATGGGCCATCTACAGAGTCTGAAGTGTGAAGTAATTATGGACCATTGGATCTAGAGGGCACATGGAAGAGATCTAAACAATTCGAAAAAGGGTGGAGTGAATTCTTGAGACAGGAACTCACGAAGTCCGAGTTCTTGAAATTGATCTCGACCATTGGATCACAGAGAGTTGTGAACCATTGATTTGGCAAGCGTAGAGTCGATCATATAAGAGACAAAACACAAAGACATGAAATCTTGATTCGTGAGAAGAGATCTAGACCATTGAGTCACGGGAAATCTCAGACCATTGATCTAAGGTAATTGAGGTCAGGAGTTCAGATTTTGGAAGAAAGGAGGAAATATGAGTCATGATCTCACAAAATGTGAAATCACGACGTGATTAGAAGATTGGCCCTGGGTCATAGCAAGGGGTCACATTGATGAAGGTTAAGGGAGGATCTAACGTCACTTGGCTCTTATTTTGGATTTCAGGGATCAGGGGAGTCAGGAGTGACACATAGAAAAACACCCGAAACATGAACCCATGAAGCTCCCTTTTGACTAGCGTGTGGTCACAAGTAGAGGTCACATAAGTAGAGAATAAGGGAAGGAGCTAGCATTGATAGGATCCTCTTCAGATTTTAGGAGTTGGGAGAGTCGGGATGAATCATAGCAGAATATTTGAGGTGACAAAGTTCCAAAGTCCCGATGTACGAAGGAGAGATTTCGACAGTTGGATCGAGGAACATCTTAGGTTGTCAATCTGAGATACATGTCGGGAGTTTTGACAATCGTTAGATACAGGGGAAGAACATGTTCCACATGAGGAGACCCACATCATCAAGGACACATGGCGTAATCAGACAATGAGAAGTGTCACAACTTTTCAAGTATGTGAAAATAACAAATATGAGTGACACGTGGTAGCTACTTGACTCATGACATGTCATAAAGTGATGTAAGAAAGTTACGTCACTCCGATATTTTTACTTTGGGAGTTTTACCACCAATGCTTTCCCAAAGTATCGAAGTCCCGAAGTCGACACGAGTCGTCCGATATGAAGATCAGTTCGGGTGCATTCTTAAACATTTATCATAATGCAGGTCCAAGGATTGAATCTGACCATTGATTTGGTTTCATGAAGTAAACATGACCATCTGATCTATTCGGTGAAATCCACTGCAGGAGATTTGATATGTTCTAAATATCGAAGTCCCTAAGTCCCTACAATAATCCATCTCAGCGAGAGTATCCTTAATCGTTGATCATACTACAGTGAAACTTGAGACTTGAGAATTCCAAAGTTCGAAGACGTGAAAGGATCATAGTTGTTGATCCGAAAGGGACATGCGTACGTGGATTGTCAGCTCCGAAAGATTGACGTATGGAAGAAACAAGGGGTTGATATTTGAAATCTTCGAAGTCTGGAGACTCTAAGGAGAGCTCGATCGTTGATTGAGAAAGGGGACACAAGACCATTGATCTAGTTATTGATGGAGAGGACAAATCTGAACCATCAGTTCAAGAGCACCATCAAGATTGTGAGATTGATGGTCCCATCGCATTGCAGGGATTGAAGGTGCATAAATGTTAATGAGTTGAGGGCGGGCCGTAATCGAAACCATGGTTCTAAATAAAGGACACGTGGAGGCTCGAGGTAAATTGTGAGGTGAAATGTAGTTTGACTCAAACCACCTTTGGACAAGCCCGCAATCGCATTGTTACGTGAGGTTAGCGCCATTGGTCATATGGTAGAGAGATGTAAAGGGAATAATGTAATGTGTTTCTTAAATTAATAATCCCTTGGTTCTATGCCTATGATCATATGAACATGATTTGAAGGAAGTGTCGATCTTTGTTATCACAGAGATGAAGGAAATCGATCTATTCCTGTGATCGATTTGTGAAAGGAAAGATGATGCCATGTGTAATGCTGAAGACCCGGATTGATGATATCTGGTGGTCCCAAAATTTATTGTAAATGAACAAGTTAGTTACAACTTGTTGCACAAGTCGGGTCAATAAATTAAACAAGTTTTGAGAATAAAAAAGAATAAATACAACCATGATTGGTTCACTTGAAAGTGTTCTTGTGGATGAAGAGTGGCTTGTGAAGTGAATGAGGTGGATATGGACCTAAGGTTCCTGCGAATATAAGATATACGTAGAAGTGAATAAGGTGTGAATATATGAGAGGAAAGATAAATCGAAGAATGTGTGGATTTTAGAGAGAAGATGAAATGCAGTGATGAGCATTTATGGTATACCTCTAATCATGAGATAGAGTTGATTCTATAATGGCTCACTACTACTAGAGTTGAATGAACTCTAGTTGGATAAACTGTGTTCTATCAACAAGTTGGGTCTTGCAGCAAGTTGGGTCTTTCTTGAGAGTTGGTTCTCTTGGAGGAGTTGGTTCTCCTTACTTCATTTGGTGTTGAAACTAATTAGTTGGTACCGGGGAAAATCATTATTATTATATTCACATATATTCATATAAATTGTATACAAACATCTGGTATCTTTTGTTTCCATTATGATTATGATTTGATTGTTCTTAATTTGTTCAAATATGTTTTAACTGCGAAGTTTTAAGAAGAAGAAAAGTTATAATATTCCACACACTAATTCACCCTCCGCCCCCCTCTTAGCGTGGTCAGTGTGTTCAACAATTTGTATTAGAGCGTGTTCCTTCAGCATAGTTTAACCATTGGATGGTAGATCCTGAAGAAATGGGTGGACATATGGCTCTCTCCATAATTGAAGCTCCCTTATTTGGTGGAATAGATTATTCCTCATGGAGAGAAAATATAAAACAGTATTTCAAGTCAAAAAGATATGAAGTTTGGAATTCAGTAGTAAGAAATCCCTTAGACTTAACTACATCAAATAATATATCCAAGATTATAGTCCAACGAATATCAAGGAAGATAACTGAAGTGGCATTGAATATTTTTCTCAATGGATTATTAGATATCGTCAAGGGAAGCATAGGACTATGCACATTTGCCAAGGACTTATGGCTGAAGCTAGAAGAGATGTATCAAATCAAAATACAAGACAAGCAAGACATTTCAATCAAGGATGAAGATGAAGACTCAACCATCAATAAAGGTGAAGACTCTCCACAATATTTTGATTGCAATAATGTTAATATTGAATCCTCCTCTGTAAGCAAATGAGAAGACTCAGATACAATAAAAGAATGTTCTGTTAGCCTTTATCTCATGGAAGAAGTAGAAGAAGAACTATCAAAGGCCAAACAAAAGGTTGATTGGAGTCTCTGTGAATAGTACTATGACCATAATGATTCACACTATATCTATCTTCATGACTACACTAAAGAATTTCTTAAAAAAATTCAAAAGCATATCTTTGAAATAAAGGAAATGCTCAAGGGAAATGAAAAGATAATATATGAGCAGGACAATCAATTAGAAGAAAAGGAAGAGGAGATTGAGAAGGTGAAGAAAGAAATTAATGAATTAAAAGAAAAGAAGAAGGAATATGATGAGCTTAGCAATCAAAATCATATCCTGGAAATAAAAGAAAATATGAAGGACAATGAATAAATCATATATGAGCAAAAGATTCAGTTAGAAAACAAATAAGAAGGGATCAAAAGATTCAAAACAAAATTTACTAATCTAACAAAAGGAAAGGAAGAGGAGATCGAGAGACTGAAAAATTAAATCAATAAAGCAAAAGAAGAAAAGAAGGAAGATGACGAACCAAGCAAAAACCTTGCAGAACTAAAAGAACTAAGGGAAATCTATGTCAATATTAAAATCCAACTTGAAGAATCCAAAAGGAGAGAGGAGGTAGTGAGTAACCAGTTGAACAAAAAGGAAGAATCATGTCATAATATGGAAGCATAAGTTGTGAATCTTAGAAAAAAGGTTGAGAAGTCAAACACCCAAATCAAGTTCTTGAACAAATCCATTACCTTGGATGAGATCTTGGATAATCAGAGCTCACCAAATCACAAATCCGGTATTGGATACAACAAGGAATAAATTAGTACTCCTAAAAAATTTGATGCAGGTCCTTCATTTGTAAAAGGTGAAAACAGGTCTGAAACAGGTTCTTCATTTGTAAAGGTTGAAAACAAGTATGACACATGTCCTTCATTTGTAAAGGATGAAAATAGGTCTGACATAGGTCCTTCATTTGTAAAGGACAGGTCTGACACAACTCCTTCATTTGTAAAAAGTGAAGGAAGGTATGACTCGGGTTCTTCACGTTGAAGAAATGAAAGAAACACTACAAAATTTAGAAGATCGGATCAAGGAATACATCGAAAAGCTACTCATGCACCTCAAGGAACATTTATAAGAGAGACATCTTAATGGATGAATCAAAGAAGGTATGAGAGTGTTTTTAACATTTATTGTTTTTCTTGTAACGAATATGGTCATAAATCTTTGGATTGTAGGCATCATGGAAGAAAACAGGTGGGCAGGTTCAACAACAACATAAGATGTTGGAACTACAATAATTTTGGACATATTGTTACACATTATTACACTATGAGATGCTACAGCTGTAGTGGATAAGGCCACAAATCCCATAACTATTGGAACTTAAGAAAAAATTCAATGAGAAATGCTTCATACAGTACGACAAAAAGAGTAAATGAAACATGGAATAAAAATGAAGCTTTAGTAATAGATGATCAGAGGAAAAAGCTCAAGAAACTAGGACACTCACGAATGTGGATAGAAAATATTAAACAAGTGAACATGAGTGAAGTTTATTGTTGCAAAAAGAATGCCATTGATTTGAAAATTTAACTTGATCTAAAATTCAAGATTTTTTAACCATTATTTGCATGTGAATTTTTAATTGTTAACCATCTTTGTAATGCAAAATTAAAGAACATCCATCCAACACATGAACACATAAACATGTAAGAAAACCATCTATGAACAAGAATTGGTAACGGAGTTCACCAGACTTCCTGTCTATGTCTCCGGGTCCACTCCATCAGTGAGACCGCTCTTTAATTAATCTCAAATGCTTAAAAAACTACAAGGAAAGACTTAGATAAGAGCGCCCAAAAACCAACTTTCAGATCTGTGATTCTAGGCAGAAACAAACATCATAAGTGTCTGGAAAACATCATTCTACAACTTTTGACTGTAAACTCAAGTATGCTTGGCTCGCTCAAATGGGCTTTGGAGGAAATTTTATGTTCAGCTACTTTGATGATGAAACAGTTAACATATTCAGAATCCTCTCAAAATTCTGCAACTTTTGGGTATAAAATTGACCTATTTCTGAGCAGGTCGCCTGGAACAACTACTGGCATGAATTCCAATGTAGCCTCTGCTTGTCAGATCCATACAGTCTCGAAAATCATGTCACTCTTCTTTCGGAGGCACTTTTTTGTTCATCTACTCTGATGAAGAAACATAGAGCATATTCAGAATCCCCTCGAAATTATGCAAATTTTGAGTATAAAGTCGACCTATTTCTGAGTAGGTCGCCTGGAACACCTCCTAGCATGAATTCTAATGCAGCCTCTGCCTATCAGATCCATACAGTCTCAAAAAGCATGCCATTCCTCTTCTGGAGGAACTTTTCTGTTCGGCTACTCTGATGAAGAAACAAAGAGCATATTCAGAATCCTCTCAAAATTCTGCAACTTTTGAGTATAAAGTCGACCTATTTCTGATCAGGTCACCTGGAACACCTCCTGGCATGGATTCCAATGCAGCGTCTGCCAACTCCCCCTTTGCCTCATTTTGCGTGCCCGGTTAAATAAGCAGGACCGCTAACCAGTTCCCGAAACTTAGCGAACCTCCTCCAGATTTGGCAGTAACTGTCAGATTTGGTGAAAATCCGCCATATTTGGTGAAAATCCGCCAAATTTGGTTGAATCCACCAAACTACTGAGCTTCTAGAAGGTGACACGTCATGCTGATGTCAGCATCCGTACTGCTGACATCATCAGTGCGACCTGTTCACTGTTTTCGAAAAACTTCAAAGTGTCATAAATTCTTCATACGAGCTCTGTTTGAGAAAGTAAATATATGGCCGGAATCGGGAGAACAAGCCGGATGCAATGGCATTGGTTTCATCCAATTACGAGAACTTTGATGTTTGAGCATTTTCTGAGCCTAGGGACCCTTCTGAGACTTATGGGTCATTCCTAGATCCTCCTTTTCTGCATTTGAGTATTTTCAAGTGGTTTTGGATCCACTTGGATCAACCATTCATGTGACAAGCATAGTATAAACTTTCTCAAACAACTTTAAAGAAATGTACAGTAAAGAAGCATCTTGGATAAAGATGGATACATCTGGTTAGAGATCGATGAGAATCAATCAGAAGATCCAAGGGTTGTTTGAAAAATACGATCTACAATTACAGAGTTCTATAGTAGGAAAACGAAATCTGCAAAACCAACATTCTGATGTACATGACCTCCTGTACAGATAACAAGAGGAGAGACCCTATCAAGAAAAGCTACCCTTTTAGAAACAAAGGGGGTTAATAGTCAGTAAAAAATCACGGGAATTATTTTCATTAGTAAATAAGAAAGTAATTAGATTTAGTTTTTGAAAAGAATCGATCACTACAAATATTTCTATCAAGAAGATTACTCATTTGAAACACAAAAATCCCAATCAAATGAGATAAGAAGTTAGTAAATTCACAGGGGAATAAACAAAGAGCTATGTTTTTCATAAACAAAGGGGGAGAGTAGTTAGAAGCAAAGAGAGAGAATATTAATAGGGGGAGTCATTCAGTCATGACAAGAAAAGGATGATTGTAAGAGGAGTTACCCAGGTTCAGATTCTGGTCAGTAACATATAGAGCTTTACCACAGGAGAAAAAACCCTTTTCCATTGATGTCAAAGGGAGAGAAAAAACTTCATAAGAGGAAAGCATCATCACAGGGGGAGTTTTGTATATGAAGTTAGTGGGTTTCCCTCAATGAAAAAGGGGGAGATTGTTGGACATATTGGAATTGATGTCAATAGTCATTGTGATGATTTATTGTTATAATGAATTATCATTGTGATTTACTAGCGATGAGATTTTCATTGATGTCAATAGTATATCATTTAGCAGAAGATGTTAAACAATATGCAGAGATCAAAAGTGTAAGCTCAAGAGGAGGATCAAACAGTATGAAGATATCAAATATCAAAAGGGAAAACATTGTATGAAAGCAAATGAAGATCAAAGATCAGAAAGAAGAGTGCATTACAGAAGTATTGTTGAGATCGATGGAAATATTGAGAAGTTGACCAATGCATAACAGTCATCTGATCAAGAAATTGATGGCATTGATCATATCATATAACAAACATCGGCTTGAGGACCATTGAAGAATCTAGACCATCAGATCAAAGCCCATACAATGAGGAACGAGCATCAAGGAGAACAAATCTCATTCATTAGATCTGAGTGCGAAGGATCAACAACCATTGGATCCAGATAAGGTGCACGCACCATAATCATTTGAAAGTGAAAAGAATAATCATAGAATTAGAAATTGGGAATTGAAGAAAGGATGTGCTCTAACCTCCGACATCGCGAAATGTGAAGTTCTGATGAAATCTAGATTGTCGGATCATAGACAGTTTTGGGTCATTGATTGGACGAGAGCGGGAAGGGGACATCTACAGAGTCCGAAGTGTGAAGCAATTCTGGACCGTTCGATCTAGAGGGCACATGGCAGAGATCCACATAATTCAGGAAAGGGTGGAGTGAATGAATGAGACAGGAACTTCTGAAGTCTGAGTTCACAAAATTTATCTCAACCATTGGATCCTAAAGAGTCGTGAACCATTGATCTGGAAAGTGTAGAGTCGATCAGACAATATCTAAAACGTGAAGACGCAAAATCCCGATTCACAAGAAGAGATCTAGGTCGTTGACTCATGATAAATATCAGACTATTGATCTGAGGTGATTGAAATTGGGAGTTCAGATTTTAGAAGAAAGGAGGAAATCTAAGTCGTGATCTCATGAAATGAAAAATCACAATACGCTCGAAATATTGGCCCCAAGTCATAGCGAGGGGTCACATTTATGAAGGTTCAGGGAGGAGCTAGCATCTCTAGGCTCTTATTCCATATTTTGGGGATCAGGAGAGTCAGGAGTGACACATAGAAAAACACTCGAAATGCGAAATCACAAAGCACCCTTTTGACTGGCATGTGGTCACAGCCAGAGGTCATGCCAGTAGAGAATAAGGGAATCAGTTAGCGTTGCTAGGCTCCTCTTCGGATTTCAGGAGTTGGGAGAGTCGAGATGACTCATAAAAGAATATCCAAGGTGACTAAGTCATGAAGTCTTGATTCCTGAAGGAGATATTTGGACCATTGGATCGAGGAAGATCTCAGGTCGCCGATCTGAGATACATTTCGGGAGTTAGGAAAATCATTAGATCCAAGGGAATAGCATGTGCCACATGAGGAGATCCACGTCAACAATACTACGTCAATAAGGACACATGGCACAATCAGAAAATGACAAGTGTCAAGTTGAATAAACATTTCAAGTATGTGAAAATGATGAATCTGAGTGACATGTGGCAGCTACTCAGGTCCTGACACATCATCAAGTGACGTAAGCAAGTTACATCACTCTAGAAATTTAACTTCAAGAGTTTTACCACTAGCACTTTCCTAATGTTCCAAAGTCCCAAAGTGGACATGAGTCGTCCGATATGAAGATCACTTCGGGTGCATTCTTAACCATTTATCATAATACAGGTCCAAGGATTGAATCTGACCATATATTTGGTTTGGTGAGTAAACATGAACCGTGTGATCTATTCGGCAAAATCTGCTTGGGGAGATTTTATATGCTGCAAATCATAAAGTCCCGAAGTCCTAACAATCATCCATATAATAGGGAGTATTCTAAATCATTGATCATACCACAGTGAAAGTTGAGACTTGAGAATTCTGAAGTCCAGAGACATGAAAGGATCATAGTCATTTATCTGAAAGGGACACGCATCAGTGGATTTTCAGCTCCAAAAGATTGACATACATAGGAAAGAAGGGATTTAGATTTGAAATCTCTGAAGTCCAGAGACCCAAAGGAGATATTTACCATTGATCTAGAAAGGGGACACAATACCATTGATCTAGTTGTTGATTGAGAGGACAAATATGAACCGTTAGTTTAGGAGCACTGTCATCGATGGTCTTGTCTCATTGTATGGATTGAAGGTGCATTAACGTTAATGATTTGAGGGAGGGACGCAATCGAAACCATGGTTATGAATAAAGGACACGTGGAGGCTCGATTTAAATTGTGAGGTGAAAAGTATTTTCACCCAAACCACCTTTGGACGAGCCCGCAATCTTGTGGTCACATGAGGTCACCACCATTGGTCATATGGTACAGATATTTAAAGGGAAGAATGTGATGTGTCTTTTAAATTAATAAGCCCTTGATTCTATGCCTATGATCATCTAAAAATGGTTTGAAGGAAGCACTAATATCTGTTATCACAGAGACGAAGGAAATCGATCCATGCCTATGATCGATTTGTGAAACGAAAGGGAATGCGAAGTGTAACATTGAAGATCCTCATTGATGATATCTGATGGTCCCAAAATTTATTGTAAATGAACAAGTTAGTTATAACTTGTTTCACAAGTCGACTCAATAACTTAAACATTTTTTGAGCATAAACAAGTATAAATATAACCATGATTGGTTCACTTGAAAGTGTGCTTGTGGATGAAGACTGGCTTGTGAAGTGAACGATGCGGATCTGGACCTGAGGTCCATGTGAATATAAGAGAGATGTAGAAGTCAATAAGGTGTGAATATATCAGAGGAAAGATAAAGCGAAGAAGGCGTGAATTTCAAAGAGAAGATGAATTGTGGTGATGAGTGTTTATGGTATACCTATGATCATGAGATAGAGTTGATTCTATAATGGATCACTTCTACTAGAGTTGAATGAAATCTAGTTGGATAAACTGCATTCTATCAACAAGATGGGTCTTTATTGAGAGTTGGTGCTCTCCAAGGAGTTGGTGCTCCTTAGTTCAGTTGGTGCTAAGAAAAATTAGTTCGTGGTGGGGAAAATCATTATTATTATATTCACATATATTCATATAAATTATATACAAACGTTTGGTATCTTCTATTTCCATTGTGATTATGATTTGATTGTTCTTAATAAGTTCAAATATGTTTTAACTGCTAACTTGTAAGAAGAAGAAAAGTTAGAATATTCCACACACTAATTCACCCACCCCCTCTTAATGTGGGTGATGTTTTCAACATTAAATTATGTAGTATGGGAATGAGGCATGGAATCCCTACTAAAGAGTAAAGGATTGTGTCGGTATATGAAGACTATGATTCCAGATACAACAGAGGATTAGGAAAAGTTCATTATTGATGAGAAAATGGATGAGCTTGTAGGGGTCATCATGACCTGTATCTCATTGGAGATTTGTTTTCACATCACTAGAATCAACTACCCTCATCAAGTATGGAAGAAAATCAAGTCGTTATTCAACAAATTTGATCAAAGCCACGTCATACAATTGGAGAAAGAGTTGATCTCTATCAATCCTCATTCACTCAATAAAATAGAGGACTATTTGGTGCTTGTGAAGAAAATGTAGTTGAAATTGGGTGATCTTGAAAAGAATTATTAGAAGAAATACATAAAACTCATCGAATTGGTCTTGAAAAAATTGAGAACACCATTTGATGTGTTTGTTTTGACTTTCCACGCCAACTAGAAAGCATGCAAGGAAGATGGTAAGGATTGCTCATTTGAAGCCTTCTTTGGGATATTGATCACTGATCAACGTACATGGATTGATGAAGGAAATTGGTGGTATGCTTCAGGCCCACTATTGACAATAAAAATCACAGCGAGGAATTTCACCCACAAAGTATTGCTAAAGCCTATTATTTAAACTATGCTAATGATATATAATACTAGTAGGTGGGACCCCCTTGTAGAATGGAGGATCAAAGATATTAATATCACACATTTTATGTTGTTGTTTTGATGTTTTTTGCAGAGTATTATATGGCAGATGATGCATTTTTGGTTTCGTTTTTGACATAATGACATGTGGATGATGCATTTTATGGGATGTTCTATTATTCAAATCTTTAATTTTATGTTATGATTGGCATATATTTAAAATTTTTATGTTTAATCATGTCATCACGATTATTACCTGGATACACATGCACAAGAAAAATATTAGTGACCATGTAAAGAAAAGAAAAATGGAATAAACTTACAAAATAATCCATAAGAAAGGGAATATATTATGTTATGTTATAAGTTATATGCAATTAAAATTAAAACAAGTTACTGTTAATCCTAACTATTAATGGTTAGTGGCTATGAAAAGTGAATTTGAGTTATATTGGGTGCATTTGATATGGAAATACATGTGTTATGGTATGGAAGTTTGTCAATGGTTAATTTGAATGTTTTGGGTGGTGCATTTGGCAAGCAATGTGGTTGCAGATTTCAATGGTTCAAGAATTATTGACATGGTTAAATGTATTAGTGAGTCTTGGTTGTCATGTAATTAAAAATTGAATGAGTATGAGATGAAAGTGACGTGCAGTAAATGCGCATCACTCCATACTCTCCCTATTGGGCTATCACCATAGAATGGTTATTGTTGCATTTCATTTTGCTCATGGTTAATCTCTGAAATTCAAGCCTAGGAAGGAAATGCTCCACCATCTCACCCCTTCTAAGATATCAGTTACATATATGGTTCTTTTTCACCCATCCATGAATTATTCTTTGTGTATGAATGAAAAATTGCTCAGTAATTCCTTGGTTTATGTTTTCATGAGATTGGAAACTATGTAAATGCATGGTTTTTCTCTCTCGAATGACTGTGTGGTTATTTGTTTTGCAAGTAAAAGATTTGGTTTGGTTGTTGGTGAAAATCGTCATGGCTCTCTATGATTTTTGAGTCGATATGGGTATTATCTCTCTGTGTTTTTGGTGGGTTTATCACTGTTTATCCTTGATGGCTGCTTCCTCATAGTTTTGAGGGTAACCTTGTCTAGTCATATTCGGGCTACTATGTGGTTGATGTGTGTGTTTTTTGGACATCCTTTTTCTCGTTGTGTATTTTCCAGAGTCATAGTGGTGGGTTTATTACATGGTCCTGGGATTATTCTTATGGTATTGGCATCAAAGTATCGTATAATTCGTCTATAGGATGGACATTATGCCAAGATATATGGTTGTTTGGTGATATAAGTTATCACTCGGGCCAACATTCCCACTGGCATTATCATCCATTGATTCGGCTCTTGAGAAATGTAGAGAGGTTATACCTCTATGTTATGTGGGGTACTTTTCACTATCCAGTGGACATTCACTTCTCCTCTGCATCATTTTCCTACACTAACCGTCGTTGAAATATTGCACCATTGCGCAGATCGAGAGTTATAAGGAGCCCTGTGGTTCTACCATGCTTGCATCAAAGGGTATCTGCCTATTGGTTGATATGTTTGAGGACCTTCAGTCTCTCTGTGCTTTTAATGACCAAGAAAAATCTTCATTACTTATTTGTATCCATTGTTGCAGATCCCGATTTTCAAAATCCCCAACTATTCTCACACTTGTCGGGCATCTTGTTCACTGTCATAAATTGGTTGAGTGATTATGACAGTTTCTTTAAGCACTTATATTGAATTCATTTGATTGAGTTGGTTGGAAATTTGTTATCGGGGATGAGTATTAATATACAGTGAGAGGGGTGCCTCTTTTTTGTTATGCTTTGAATCGTTGTGTTCTTACAGCATGGTTCTAATTACAAGTGGCTGACTACTGTGTGTTTCACTAGTCCTTATCGGGATCATAGCGAGTTATGAAATTGATGGTTGTGTTATTTTTTTATGTTCATTGCGTATCTATTATTGAAGTATCGTGCATATTGTAAATAATTACATCATTATTCATGAAGTTGGGGTTTTATATTATGGTTTCATTGCAAAGTTTTATTGGTTGATATAATGAAGAAGGCATGAAATCGAGCAAGTTTTAGAAGTTTGTTCAATTTGGAAAAGAGACATGTGCATATGTTTTATTTCAGCATTTGCAAATTTATGGACAATGTTTGATATTTTATAGTGATGTATTATGGATGGAGGTGGAGCAATGATTGTTGTGTGTTTCTTTCGATTCTTTAAATGAAAGGAAAGAAATTAGAACCAAACATTTTTCTTAACAGGACTATTGGAAGTCGTTTGATTATGAGTGCAGATTGTGTTAATTGATATTTTTTGAAGAAATTAAATGTGGAACAGTGAACAATTTTGACACACAGTAATTATTAAATTGGTATTGGTATGTTTTGTATTGAATACAGAGTTGTGTTTATGGATTACTCTATTTATTTTATGAGTAGTATTCATTTTTCCCCTATCATTCTCTCACTTTTTCGCACACTAAAAGTCCTTCCACCTTCCCATATTCACTATCCATTCCCTATTCTTAAAATTAAATTATAGTTAAATGAAACTCCGTATGATAACAGTTAAAGGATGGAACATGGATGAGTTACAATGATATGTTTTGATTTACAACACAGTTGATTGTTTGATGATTTGTTGAGAAGTAATCATGATATACTCCCCTTCATTTTACCACTTTTCTCTCAATACAATCCCTGACATATCCCAGAACCCCTATTCACCCCCTGCTCATTGACAAGTATTGGAAAATTTTTATGGATTGGATTGGATGTGTCTGATGTGTTGTTGAGCCAAACTTTGTTTCATATTTAAAGATATGTCATGTATGGTTTTTTGAAGAAACTTTTTGCTAATAAGTAATGCATACATGAATGATATTTTTCAGTAGAGGTAGCCATGGTCAAGGTAAAAGAGGAAGACAAAATTGAAATAGGGGCCCTAGAAGGACAAGGTTTTCTATACATTTTGATGCAGACTCACAAGAGTTGAGCTAGATATTTCAAGCTGGATTTTTTAATTTGATTGGACAAGGAGTGTTCCAACCTAGGTCACAAAGGCCTCCCTTCCAAGCCCCACATGTCCTTGGTATCCTCGTTCCACCTCATGTATCATTATAACCTGAAGTCCATGAAAATGATAGATGGAAAGAGATTTCCCACCTGACAGTCTCCCAACATCATGGCTAGACCAACTTGTCTCTACCTGTTAATCAAATTGTGCAAGATTCCCTTGCCCACTCATCGATACAGTCTTCCCATGCAAGAAAAAGGTTAAAAATTGAGGCCCACCATGCTCCTGACAAAGGAAAAGTCATTGTTGCCCTCTCCTTTCCCTCAAATGACTCTGCCAAATCTATGTCATCATGCGTGCATTTGAGAGATGATTTATCTCATGTTATCAGTAAGATTAGGCCTAAAGGCTCCACACAACCTAAGAAAAATTCAGAGAAATCCAAAGGAGACAACAACAACAAGGGGAAGATCCTCCCAGTGTGGAAAATATGGGCTTTAAGTGTCTTTATTCATTGATTGTTGAGAACAATTGACTTCTGAAATTTTGGACAACAGACTGTTTTTGGATATATGGATATTATATTTTTGGATATAGTTTCAATTATCATTGATATAAATTGTCAAATTATGATAGTGATGATGTGAGCCACAAGGAGGGATGTGTTTGATTGATTAACTAGTTTAGTTATTCTTTTTAAAGAAACTAAAGGGTGTCAGAAGGGGTCCCACCTACTAGTTATTATTTATTAAAGACCCTTATTATTATTTTATTACATTTCCCCCTTAACTAAAAAGTTGGTTGAGTTTTAGTTAACTTATCTAAAGAGGTAGTTTAAGTACTTTAACTAATTTTGATTTCTTAAAGGAAGAAAGAGAAGGAGGAACAAGAGGATAATAGAAGGAGAAAGCATATAAAGGTCTTCTCTTGAGTTTTATTGAGATAATTTAGTTTTCATTCATTATTTAATTCATTGAAAGCCTAATTCTCTTTTATGATAGTAGGGTCCTATTGTAGACATCAAGATTCAAGGATGAATTACATCATTCAAACACTTGTTTTTCAGAGGTGTTGATCTATCTTTGATAGTTTGTGTAGACTTGTTTGTTTATGAATTAAATTTCA